>OZ035998.1:39151058-39181058 GCA_964035015.1 Corallium rubrum
CTTTCCCGGACATTGAATTTCTTTATTATGTCTTCAGTCAAAGTCGTGGGTTAGCTAGGGTTAGTGAATTTGTTAATCATAACTTTATTACTGGCCTTGTTTATTACTGGCCTTGTTAAAAAGTGGGGGACCCAAACATATTCTGCTCCCCCCCCCCTCCCCCCCGCCACCACCACCAAAAATAGGGCCCCAGGCCCCTCCGGCCTCCCGCTTCCGACGCCCCTGATTACGTTCCAAAAAATCTCGGCCGTTTCCACCTTCACTTTGCTATTTTCAAAAATGCTTTCGCAGCACTCTACTTTTTATAAGGGAGGGTATCGTAAAGCGACCGACATATCAAAACATTATATTTACAACGCTTTTATTTTAGAGAATCGATTTTTGACCGCAGTTGCATTTATATTAATTTCTTTTGATTTATGCACACTGTTGTTTTCAAGGAGTTATTTTAACTCCAATATTAGAGTTAAGAAAAAAGGTTAAAAATAATCCCACTTTTGGAGTTAAATAATACTCCACTTTCGGAGTTAAATTAACTCATTGTTATTAGAGTTAAAAATGAGCGTATCGAAAAATAAAAATAAACTTGCCCACTTCCCAAGTGGTCACCCATCCAAGTACTAACCCTGCCGCCCGGGCTTACATGTAACTTATTATTCTGATTTACAGTCCGACGCCAATCCTACTGCGCCACTTGTGCTTACTTACAACAACGATATTTATTGTATATAAGGGAATACTTATTTTTCATTAAAACAAAATAATTCATTTTGATGAAGGTCATAAGCATTGTTGTTATATAGCTAGAGTTTCACTGGATGCAACGATGACTGTCATTGGTTGGTTTGTGGTCACATGACCTTAGCTAAATTTCATTATCTAGCAAAACACTTATAAATGTCTGATCCCTCGGGAAACAGTTAGTTTTGTTTTCCCGAGAGTCTTGAAAAACAAAACTAACTGTTTCCCTCGGGAGCAGACATTAAGTGTATATTACCCTGTTCAAGGCCCAACAAATAAGACATTGAGGAACATGAATACAATTCTTTATCCTTGACTCGCCAGTTTCTTGCTGTTTGCCCGGTGACGAAGGAATATAAAGGAAGCAAGTACACGCTTAACTTGTAGAATTTCAGTAGAAAATGAGGGGGGTTAATTCAACTCCTTGAAAGTAACAGCGTGTGTTCAAACTGTTAATTTTGAATTGGATACGGATCTTTCCTCTCAGCCGTCATTTTTTCTTCGTAATTTTATTTTTAGTTTTTCTGCCCCATCAGACGGAGCCGTTGGTCTGTTGGTTAGCCGTTGTCCCAAGCTTAAAAAGCTCTTCCTAACTGCAGTGAGGTAAAGTAACCTCAAAATAAATTAAATTTTCATGTTTTAATTCAATTTATGTGAATCCGTTGTTTATGTGTGGTTTCCGTTTTCTAGATCGATTTGCGATGATGATTTGGTTGCCATTTCTGAAAATTGCCGCTTCCTAGAGCAGCTTGATATTCTTGGAACATCATTCGTTTCACAGACGCCGGTAGAAAGGTGAGCTTTACAAATCAGTTTGTGTGTATCACGTGTTACTCGATGGACTACTCTTATTTTACCAACATTTTTCTGAGTTGTCTTCTTGGGGGAAATCATTTTTAAAATTAGGAAACCAGTATGGGATGTAGAAAGGACAGGATTTAGAAAAATAGAATGTGATTTAATTTTCATGAAGTTTGGAGAGAAAACGTTTGGAAAGTGTTCTGGCCACTAGGGCCTTTCTATTTTTAGATTTAGACATTGTTCACCGGCGCTCCTTTGTTCATCGCTCGTTCGCGCCATTTCTATATTTTCAGCCACCTTTTTGGTTGGATTTCCCAGCCAGGGAGGATGTCAGGGTCTTCCTCTGTTGTTCATTCTCGAGTTTGCTACGCCTTGGTTAATATTCTCTTTTTACCAATATACACAAATAAGTAACGTTTCTGAGACCTTTGTTTGTGTGGTTACACTGCTGAAGAAGGATCTCGAGCTTCGTTCAGATCTGAAGGACCAGATCTGAAGGACCAGAACAGGAAGTAAAGGGTTTAGAGAGGAATTTTGGAAGGATAAGATTTTGGAAGTAAGAAATTCAGAAAAGAAAGGATGTAGGAAGTAAAAAATTTAGAAAAGACTGAGGCAATTTAGGAAGGTAGTAATTTAGGAGGCAGAATAAGATTTAGGAAGGGATTCTGGAAGGAAGGAATGTAGAAAATAAAGAATTTAGGAAAGAAAGAGTGTATGCCTAAGACATTTAGGAAAGAAGATCGTTAAGAAGTAGAGGATTTACAGTAGGAAGATATTTTGCAATGGAGGGGTTTTGGAGGGCAGAAATGTAGAAAAGAAAGAATTCAGGAAAGAAAGAGTGTATGCCTAAGACATTTAGGAAGGAACAACCGAAATATAGTAAGGTTAGATATACTGTTAGTAATCTAACGTTTCGAGCGAAGGCGCTCCGTCAGAGAGAAACGTAAAGAGTGTAAACAAACAACGAGCTTATATAAGAAGGATAATCATGTGACCAAAAATAAGCTAATCAGATAAAAATAACAATAAAAAAATAATACTGAGATGCGAAGAAATTAACCAATCAAAGCAAAATAACAATAACAAATCAATAATGAGAGGCGAAAGACATTTGCTATTCCTATATATACCGTCGATGATCAAAAAAGGAGGGGGTGTAAAAAGGATGGGCGAGAGTAAAAAATAGATAAATTAATTAAGTGAAAATTAATTAATTTAGGAAAGAAGATCACTAAGAAGTAGAGGATTTACAGTAGCATGATATTTTGCAATGGAGGGAAGGAATGTAGAAAAGAAAGGATTTAGGAAGGAAGGAATTTAGGGAGAAAAGCTTTTAGGAAACAAAACATTTAGGAAGGAAACAATTTAGGAATGAGGAAAGTTAAGAATTTGAGGATTTGGAGGAGAGATTTTGTAGGGAAAGTATTCAAGAAGGAAGCAGTTTAGGAAGTAAAATATTTAGGATAAGATTTTGGAAGGGAGGGAGTCTGATTCTTAATTGCCAGTGTTGTTATAAAGTAGATATACCTGTAAGTAGATTAGTAGTGTAAATATTTAAAGTGTCACTATGATGAAAAAATCGTCAGTCTTTTTTTTTTTATCTTATCATAAAGTACATTTAAGGGTGAACGGCGTTTGTGGTTTGTCAATATCTCATCTCGTTCAGGAGATATTCACGTTTTGGCAATATGCAAATTTATGGCTGATGACGTCATTTTCTCCAAACGAGCGAAATGAAAATCGTAAAATAAGGAATATCTCTAGAAATAAACAATAGAATGTGCTTAAACTTTGTATGCTCATAGTATCTAATAAAATACACTTCTCTGTGGAACTTTTGTGATTGCCATGGTAAGCGCATGCTCTCAGGTTACTCTAAACCTGAAAAAGGGAATTATCATTTTTGCCTCATTGTTTAAAAATAGAAAGATTTAAACGTTTGAATTACAATGCCTACATAAGCCCTAATCGTCACACTTATTCGCTGGAGTAAACGCTACTTGATTGCTAATAAATAAGAAAATTTAATTTTATCATTGGAGGGGGCCAGGAACCAGCAGTTTCCACGAAAACAACTAAAGTTCCACAGTGAAACGGATTTTATTTAATACTATAAGCATGCAAAATTTTAGCACTTTCTATTGTTTATTTCTAGAGATATTCCTAATTTTACGATTTTCATTTCGTTCGTTTGGAGAAAATGACGTCATCAGCCACATAATTTGCATATTTCAAAAACGTGAATATCTCTTGAACGAGATGAGTTATTTACAAACCACAAACGCCGTTCTTTCTCATTTTAAATGTACTTTATGATTAGATAAAAAAAAGACTGACGATTTTTCATCTTAGTGACACTTTAAGTAAATCAGTATAGAATGTTTTCCCATGAATAAGTGACTATACGGAAGCACACAACTTCTCAAGTGAATGAGGCACTATAGAGAATTGTTTCTTATGTAAAGGGAGTCCTTGCGCTATACTGTATGGATACACGGATGGCCAACCACGGATAACATAAAAGGAATCAGAAATGTGAAACAAACAGAGTTTTAACGGAGAGTCTGGACTTGTGTAGTTATTAGTGACTTGGCCCATTGCATACGGAATATAGAAAAGAAAGGATTTAGGAAGGAAGGAAGGAAGGAAGGAAGGAAGGAAGGAAGGAAGGAAGGAAGGAAGGAAGGAAGGAAGGAAGGAAGGAAGGAAGGAGGGAGGGAGGGAGGGAGGGAGGGAGGGAGGGAGGGAGGGAGGGAGGGAGGGAGGGAGGGAGGGAGGGAGGGAGGGAGGGAGGGAGGGAGGGAGGGAGGGAGGGAGGGAGGGAGGGAGGGAGGGAGGGAGGGAGGGAGGGAGGGAGGGAGGGAGGGAAAGAAAGAAAGAAAGAAAGAAAGAAAGAAGGAAGGAAGGAAGGAAGGAAGGAAGGAAGGAAGGAATTAGGAAGGAAAGGGAGGGAGGGAGGGAGGGAGGGAGGGAGGGAGGGAGGGCAGGAAGGAAAGAAGGAAGGGGAAGGAAGAAGGGAAGCGGCCCTGCTCAAACCAGTGAAACAAAACTTTTGTATAGTAAATTATTTATTAACTAGGATTGGTTGTTCTAAAGGGAAAAGTGTCTTTTTATCGAAAACATGAGGTAAAAACTTGAGGTAGAGACCTCGTTATCTGTTTTATAAGTCCTAATTATTGAATGTTTTCTATATTTCTATAGGGTACTTCGTGAATGCAAACAATTACAGTTTTTTGATGTATCATTCTGTAGCCAGCTTGATGAAACATGGTTCCAGTCAGCTAAAGAACGCTTTCCGAATGTTGCTTTAAAAAAAAGCGTTGTGTCATAATGGATAAACGCCGGTGGTCAACGTTCAAATATTGTGATTTATGATTCCGCTTGAGATGGTGTAAAGGCGTTTATACGACGCGGGGTGAAAATTGATCGAACAATATTTACGCTTTTTGTTGAATGCCCTTCAATTCATTGGTGATGAGGTAGACCATGCATGAAAACGCATATCCGGACAATGAATCACAACAAATATGACATCAATGTACAAAATTGTACGACTATTCCTTGTGTCAGTACTTCGCCATTGCACTTTGCTACTGCACTTCGCTACCGGAGAATATCATGAGTAAAGAAGATTCTTCTCTTACATATTTGGATGGAGCATTAATTCACTGCACCGGAAGAGATGACGACTAATATATTATCCACAATTCTTTAAGGCCTGGCCAAACGCTTTCAACATTTTATTCAACATCGTTCAACATTGTTGAATTCAATCGTGATTCAACATGCATATGTTGAAAGCGTTTGGTCACCCCTGTTGAATGATGTTGAACGTTGTTGAACGGTGTTGAATGATGTCAGTTGAAGGAACGTTTGGCCAGGCCTTTACATGCAGTAAGCTTTGAGCTATAATTGTAAATGCATGTCAAGGATTTGAAATATCACCTGAATCCTGAACTTTGCTCTAATCTTAAACCCTAATCCTAATTCTTACAATAGTGTTATCTTTTAGAAGAGATAAAACACAATAAAAACAACACTTGATTTTAATTTGTAATCTTGTGTGTGTGTGTTTTTGTTGGCCAGAGGGTTGTTTTTGTTTTTCTTTTGGATGGAGGGCTTTTCTATTGCGGAAGACCTAAACGGAAATTGTTCTTGGTATTACCCCTATAAGAGTGTTTCATACACATCTAATACAGTGTGTATCAAAAAACCCTGAACCCTTAGACCCCGTTTACACGATGCCGGTATAATTTGAAAACGGAACAAAATCATGCCGGTATGCAAATACAGCATATAACATTTCATGTTATTTTGTGCTGGTTTCGTGTAAACGCAAGGCCTAAACGGCATGATTTTCTCCCGTTTTCAAATTGTACCGGATCGTGTAAACGGGGTCTTAGAAAACAACCTATTCAATGTTGTAGTCTGAAAGCCCTAAGCACTTCGCTGAACCCACAGATGCGTAAAACACACGATCTTATACACCTGGGAAATTAAGATAACTTGAAGTGTATGCATGGTGAAAGTATTTAAAAGCTTTTTCTCTTCCTGTTTAACTTATGTGCTGATTAATTTATAACGCAGCGCTTTTAGGGCTTTCAAACTAATACAATAGGTTGTTTTCTAAGGGTTCATGTTTTTTTTGATACACACAGTATATCATTTTACGTAACACAACTAGTGAGTATGAAGGTGGCGTTCGGTAAGCGGATTTTGTCTAGTAAATTGCAGAGTTAATTATTTGAAAGTTTCATGGCGATAATTAATATACAGATACGTTTTGTGGAGACACCGCGTAAAATATTTATTGCTAAAGCTTAATTGATCAGTTGCTTAGTTTATAAATGATGTGAGCAAACAGCTTATTGTTATTGCATGCTCTGATGAAGGCCTGAGTCAACAGTCCAAAAGCTTAGCAAATAAATGAAGAGTTGTTAATAAAAAATATGTCTAATCGTAGCAGAAGTACTGGTAGATACGAATATTATCTGAGAACAACAGCAAGAAACGGACTATAACATTCGCCTATAACATTCTCCATTATTTGCAGGCAACTTAAGAGGGGTGTTAGGTAGGTTAGGAACGAGTGACGCTTAATTTTTTACCGTTGGCCCAATTCTCGCGGATTATATCCAATTGTCTTCCATTTTTCTAGCTTTCTGATTGGACGAGCGGTCCCCGCGCATCACAATTTTCGGTCCACCAACCGTGCACAAACCACATTACATTTTCCCCGGGAAACTACGGCAGTCTCCGGGCCACAAATCACACTGTTTCCCTCGGCGCCAGTAAATAAGTGTTAAATGTATACTAGCCGGGCTGTTCATAGAAATTCGTGATCCCTGCGTAAGAGAGTATACAATCACCGTATATTATATATCCTGCATGTTGTTTAGATTCATATAGCAGTTAAATTCTGGTCCTCCTGCAGTCATCAATTTATAATGTAAAGTTTTGACCTCTGTTTTTAACTACTTAATTGATCATGTTATGAATTTTATTTTATTCAATTGTATAAAGATGTGGTTCTTTATTCAGGGGGTTTCTTAGTTCAAATTAATCAGTCTCAAAATGATTTTTTCACTCGAAATTAACATTGTTGAGACTTACATCAATATACCAGGTAAATGCAGGGAATACTTAACAATTATTCACCGAAGTGGAGGTGAATAATGCTGGTAAATAATTGTTTTAGCATATACCTCATAAATGAAATAACAAGTTTAACATTCTTAACTTATATTTTTCGGTATTTTATACAAGACACGGCCGCTAGCAACTTGGGCACTTGGCGTACTCGATATTTGTCGACAAAACAGAAATTGTAAAGAAACATACCTGTGGACACTCTTCTACTTAATTTTGTTGACTTTTCTCGTTATTCTACAACATCAGCCTTGTTTATCAACAAAATCTCATGCGTCGGTAAACAAAGCAAAACTGGCCGCCATTTTGTTTTGCCCTCAGGTGAATATCAGATTGTGTGAAAAGCGCTATTCACCTGCGAGGTATATGCTAAATATATATATATATATATATATATATATTTATATTTATATATACGATTCAAAAACTCATTAATAATTCATGAGGAAAACACAAAAGAAAATCATGACCGTATCGTATCTTTATATGTGATAAAGATTTCTCCTGATTTACATAAACTTCAGCTTTGATTTTCTCGGCTTAGGGGAAGGCAGTTTTTGTTGCAAAACGAGCACTTCGCAAAAATAGCGCGGCTTAGCGGGATTGCCCAATCGGTCGATCCAAACCGATTGAAACCACAACTGAGTATAACCTTAATAACCAATATAATATCGTTGAAAATCTGAAGAATCCGCGGGTCGTAGTCCGAGTCAAATGCGGATAAATTTAAAAAATCCTATCAACATATAAAAGATACTAGTTTATTATATAAATCTTGTAATTTATGTCATTTCAACCAAAATAAAATGAAACAGATTAGAATCATATAAAAAACAAGGTTCAAAGGCCAGCTAAAACACGTGCATCTGGAACTCGTGTCTGAGCGATTATTGTTCGTTGCAGTTAGACTATTATTGAAAGAAACAACAAAATACGCGCTTAACCACTTTTTTGTTTGAGCAAATCGATATGCTTAAGCCTGGTTTTCATATGTCGCCGATCGTCGGCGATTTAGATGCATGTTAAAACGGGAAGTGCAGCAGTATGTTGAGTAATAAAGAACAATGCAGAAAAGCAGTGCTTTTATTCTTTTACTTAACATGCATCTAAATCATGGGTCGGCGACGATGCGCAAAATACGAATATATCCCGGATGTTTGGTTGACCTGCGAAAAGTTAGCTGATGTGCCCCGACCAATCACAGACGTCACAATTGATAACGTCATCAGCCACACGCATAACTTCCGTGCGCAAACTCCGTGACTGTGAAATGAAATGAAGCAACTCGGCAAAATTCATTCCACGAAGTATTTTTGGAATTAGTGATTTGACGTTACCTATACACTTTATTACAGTCTGTTCATCTTATCATTTAGTATCAAGAGAGAAGCACTCTCAGGCTGAACGTTTGGTAAGTTTGTATGACGAGCGCTTGGCCAAAGCAAAAGCGATCAAGTGTTTGACTTGTGCCGTCGTGGGACATGTTGATCTCGTATATAAACAAAATTCGAACTCTGTGTGGAAAATGTAACAAATCAATTGATTTACTTTTTAAGATCTCATCTAACCAACATGGCTGTTGGTAAAGGCTTTCTTGATCAATATTCCGTGTTCTGTGTGTTCGGATCTGTCGTTGGATGTGTCGTCGTTCCTCTAATAACCCAGGTGTGTTGCAAAGCCTTTTGTATTTCTGTCTATCAATTTCCTAAACGATTATTAGCTTCCCTGAATGCTCTCGAGAAACGTTTGTTGTGTAAGGTCTAACAACATATTGTTTAACTCAAGCATGTATAGTTTAATACATCAGGCTATTTAAATTTGATTTTGTTTTTAGTCGATCGAGAGCGTTATTTTCTCTGCGATTGTGATCAGCTTGACGGCAACCCATCTTAGCAAACGAGCAGTGAACACCGACACGTCAAACAAGGTAAATAGACATCCAGCGAGACGTGTAGAAAAGCTTATTCATTTTACTCTTTCCTTGACTGTATTAAAATGTTAAGTACTGCGGGTGAGTTTTGTCTGTTGACTGCTGTGTGGACACATACTGATTAGTCTGTGTTTTTTGATCGGCAGCTTCATGCTCAACCCCATAAAGATCCTTCATTGAGGAAAAGTAAAGAAACGATTGGCAGTAAGAAGAAATCACCGAAGAAAGCTCTAACTCAGGTATGTGATCTTCGAAACTATTTACTCAATTGCTCCAGATTTCCAAGTTCCCACAATGGGTTTTTGTATTCTGGACATGATTTGTTATTTATGATTTGTAAAAAATTATGCAAAGTGATTATTGATCTGTTTAGCCAGTCCCGCTTTTTGGTTTAAAGTTACTGCTGTGTTTTGTTTTCTTCAATTCTTCGTTACACGATATTAATTCTAAACTCTTGCAATGGTCTTTTTGTGTGCAAAGATAATACTAAGAACTATCGCAGTTTTTGGAACTGTGAAAATCAAGACAATTGTGACTGTAATTTGCTACACTTCGTTTGCCGAAATACAATATCAGTTGTCACTATCACCAACGGTATGTCGATATCAATATAATAAATATAAATAAAGGACAACAAATAATTGGTACTTTTCTGCCAAAGACTAACGTCAAATTGTCAGACTTTTTAGAAATAATTTCTCCTGACATTACGGATCGTCTCTTGTTGTTTAGTAACAATGCTTATTTTGAATTACTAGTGTATTAGATCTCTGCTCTAGGACTATTTACTGTATAAGATGAAACGATTAAAATTAGTGACATACTGTAACCTATAAAGTCAGACACACGCTGTAACCCTAAACTTAAACTATAATTTGGAAAAACAAAGCAATTTGGGACAATTTAAGTCAGTTTTATATTACTACTATAAACTAAACTAAAGGATGCAATGTTTGTCAGTGTGTCATGACAACAGACACTAGACTTTGCCTGTCTGTAGTTAGGGCCTGTTTATATGGAGCCAAGTTACCCTGAGTTACCCAGTTTGCTGGGATAAACTTTATGTTCTGTTTTATATGGAAGCGAGTTACCTGGGAAGTTGTAATATTTGAGATGATTAGCATCAACAAAAGTGACATAAACAACAAATGTAGAAAATTCATCCCACTATGCCGAGTTACCCAGGGAAAAGTGTTTATATGGGGAAATGTTTATCCCACTTTGCTGAGATCCTGGCTGCCAGTGCCGAGTTCTCACCAGGGTGAGTTACTCATCTGTCTCCTAAAACACTGTGGTGGGAAAACAGTGTTTGTTCTACCAACCGGAACTTACTAGATCTAGATGCTGAGTAACTCACCTGGCCAGGTAACTAGCCTCTATATAAACAGGCCCTTAATCTTAGCTTTTCAAGAAGTTCTTAGTTGCATTTGGTTGAGAACAGTGGAATTTATTTGAAATATCAACCAATAGAAACTGATACATGTAGATGATTTGGATCATAAACATTGTTTTAATAACCTTTTATAGCCCAGACCTTACACAGTGCTAAATAAAATCATCTGGCATTAACTATAATAAAACTCTGAAGTGGTTTGAATCTGTATTCTAAACAGCTAAAGGCATAATAATAATATTTTTGGGTTGGTATTAATAAGAAATTGCATGGTTTATGTGGTTTCAAAAAGCTCAAATAATGCTGCAGTATCCCAATCTATCCATTCCTTTAATCCTATCACTACCACAGGAACCTTTAGTACTGTATTTACTCTGATTTCACTATCAAGGATGTTCCTCTTGTAGTCATGGGGTTAGTGATTTTACTCTCATAATTATGCTCTAACCCTTCAGGCGGTGAAGGTTCTAGACTGGAA
Organism: Corallium rubrum; assembly: GCA_964035015.1. NCBI lineage: Eukaryota > Metazoa > Cnidaria > Anthozoa > Scleralcyonacea > Coralliidae > Corallium > Corallium rubrum. The sequence goes on from OZ035998.1 coordinate 39,162,051, forward strand.
TGCACTATAATAAACTCAATTAACACAAGAATCTCAATCAGCCTATTTCTGGTATTGACTGCCAGTGTAGTAAGGACTGCCAATGTAGCCAGCTGGAATGGATTTATAGTAAAATAATTGTAACAGTGCTGTTACTGCAAGTTGCTTTTAACTGTGATGGAAACCTGTGTGAAATTAATGCCAAAAAGAAATTATATTAACCTGATCACTGTCTTTTCAGATAGTTACTCTGATATTTCATTATTCTCATCTTCAGAGAAAGGTTATTTCAACTGGAACTGCTGGAACTTAACATACACTGTATTCCTTCCTAAACTGCCTAAAAATGGCCCTTTATTATTTTACTCTGTCTATAAATGCAAGACAAGTTTACTCATAAATTTACTTGACTTTGCTGAGTGTAATTTAAGTTTGTAACCATACACCTTCCTGTTATGCCCTTCACAAAAGGAAAGTGATGTTTTTACCTTCACATGTTATTTAACAGCACCTGCAGGGATTTTAGCATGAATCACTTTGTGGATGAAGGAAGCTGAGGGTAGTAAAAGTGGGGTAGGGGGGGGGGTATGGATCAATGTTTCTGACAAACAATAAAATTGTCTGGGTAACTCGGCTCCATATAAACAGGCCCTTAATGGACATTTATTATGGACAAACACAGCGGACAATTGTGATGTAAATTACGTTTTATAACACAAAAATCTAGCATTTCACATTTCACATGTCTCACGAAAATACCCTTTTAATACCATACATACCACCATTGAAGCTAATGACAAGGTGCAAAAAATTTTGTAAGCTGACCATGACTCAATCCATTTTAAATCGATTAGATATAGATCTTTGTCTTAAGTTTTGTCAATTGCCAGTACACATGATTGTATCATTTTGACATGACATTGTGTTCAGGCTGAGAATACTGTACAAGGCAGAACATCATGTGGCATCACCTTAGAAACTACGTTCAATAATTTCGACAGCACTCAAACCTTACTAAATTTTGAAAAACTGTAAGGGACTGGAACTGATGTGGAGATACTGACAGTACCTGCCGATGCTTCTGTTGTTAATAGGCAGCTATCTTGATTGGAAAATAAGCAGTGTACATTATTAGCCTGGTCTGAATAATTTATTTTACAACAAGTAATCGAAATTCAGTTACATGTACATGTAGACTTTTTATGATAAAATTGCAAAGGACCTTGAGTATTATTTGTAAATGTGATCTTAATTACCATTTTGGTTACCATCTAATTTTTTCATTACTATCTTTTGCTGTAATATGTTCTCAAAAACAGTCATTCTTGGGGTACATTAACAAATTAAAAGTTGTGTTTCATGTACTGTATAATAAATGAGCAGGAGTGTTTTATCAGATATAAAGACACGAGGCGAAGCTGAGTGTTTTTATATCTGATAAAACACGAACTGCGAGTTTATTATACGGCTTCAAAAACGAACCACTTGGTAAGTTGATTGGTGGAGTTAGTTTGAAAAATAACCTTGTCTAAGCCGAGAAAATCAAAGCTAAAGTTTATGTAAATCAGGAGAAATCTTTATCACATAGAAAGATACGATATGGTCATGATTTTCTTTTGTGTTTTCCTCATGAATTATTAATGAGTTTTTGAATTGATATTAATGAACTCAAACAGACTTTTGGGAGATGTTCCTCAAGCTCAAATGCTCAGACAATCGGTTTCTCAGAGCCCCAGACAGGGGTCAAACCTGCAACCTTCAGACTGGGATACTGCATGAGGCTGGGATTGATGGAGAGCCAATATATGGAGAGCCAAGATTGCCAATTCAGTCAAAACCAAGCTAAACTGGGAGATAGGTGTGACGCTTTGGCAATACTGTAGTCATCATCATTCTCTTTTTTTATATTGCTTAGCCTTACCCTATTAGTCTATGTGTTTGTGTTTTGGACTCTTTCCTTTGGAGAAGCTTCTTGCCCACGCGCCTGCGACTTACTGAATTAAAGCATAGTCCCTGGAAGGAAGCGTTTGCGGAGGAGAGTGTTTTGGGCATTTTCTAAACGTCAATAATAAGGAGTGATTTGCATAGCATTGGACTGGGAAGTAAAATACTAAAAAATCACTTGTGGACAAAACCTACATGCTTGCAATTATTGAACACTGAAATATTCGGGAACGTGATCTGGAAAATAGAAAAAGCAAGCAACATTGGAAAGTATCATCATCGGTCGACAACAGAGATGATAAAACGCGAATGATAAATGATTTGAATTTTTGAATATTTTTTTTGAATTTATTAAATTTGCCACTTAACGTGTGGCAGGAGAGAGGAACAGAACTTTCGTCCCAGTTGACACCAAACTCCTATGTGTAGACAACTAAGACCTAGGTGTTGATTTTAGGGAGGGAGGAAAACCGGAGAACCCGGCGAAAAACCCTCGGAGCACAGGAGAGACCAACTAAACTCTACTCACATAAGTCTCAAGCTGGCGGAGGACGGGGTTATTCCCAAACGGTCACCCATCCAAGTACTAACCCCGTCCGACCGGGCTTAACTATTGGTGAGGGGCAGCGCCCTAACAGCACACGCCTTGATAATGAAAAACAAGTGAAATGTCAATTATTTTTGACGCTGGGTGCATTAGTTATGGTTCAATTGATATTCTGATTGAAGTTGATTATGCCAAAATGCAAACTGATGCAGCCTTGCAGGGAGAAAAGAGAAGCTGAAAATCTACTGGCACGTAATTACTGGGTGAAGGAACTGGACTTACTGAATAATTTGGAGCTACAGTGTCAATGTCGCAATTCATGAAAACGATGTAGCAATTTGTGGTACTTTAAGATGTACTGTACTGGAAAATGGAATATCCTATATAATTGTCGAAGTAGACGTGCACAGGTTCCGGTAGAGGAATTTCGAGACTGACAGAGAATCTGATATTCGTGTGAAGACCGTTGTAATAGTTTGGTGACGCGCTGGAAAGCCATGGAAAAAAAGCAGCATAAACCCATGTAGACGCTGCAAAAAAAAGGTTAGAAGAAAATATTTACGTGGATGATACATCTCTCAGTAATTGGTATTACCAATACCACCGTAATAAAGTGACCAGTGAAATATTATATATGAGGTTTTGGGATCGGTAAGGTTTCAACTATAAAGGCTGGATATCAAACCGCGCCTTCCATGAAGTCGTGCGTTCCAAGAATAAAATAGAATAGAATAGAATAGAATAGAATAAAACTTTATTTTACGAGGGAAAAGACGTATTAACCGTAAAGGTTATCTAACATACGGCCCTCACAATATTACAATATTTACAAATACAACAGACATAACTAATACACTATATATGGAAATAATGTCAAGTGAGAAACTAGTCAAGTAGAAACACATTTACAATTCAATAAAAAATTACAATTGACGCAAAAAAGGTCGTCCAGATGGTTAATACAGGTAAGTTTATGAAGAAAGTAATTACTGAGTTTGCGTTTAGTAGTAGTTAATCTTAACGTGAAAGCATCAGAAGTACATGCAGGTGACATGGCAAGCTGTTTGCAATCATTATCTAAGGCGTTAAAGAGAATTGAGGCGCTGTAGAGAAATTATATATGTTCGTTTACCAGAATTAGTACGCGGGTAAGGAAGCTTTGGGTCGTATAAGCAGGCTCTAGTACGAGCGTGTTGTCGAGTGGCAGATAAGAAATTGAACATAACTTTAAAAGACGTTGGAGCATTAGGGTTGATTATAGTATATTTAATAGTAGAAGAAGCTTTCTAAACTTAATTAGATCAAAAATTGGAATTCACTTAAGCTGGGAAAAAAGGAGAACAGAAGGAGTAGAATACTCAGCATCTAAGATAATGCGTGCTGCACGCTTTTGAAGGCGAAAAATTCTTTGCAAAAGTGTTTTGGAACAATTACCCCAAGTGACAGAGCAGTAAATAATATTGGCATGAATGCATGAGTAGGCCGAGGCGATTAACCGGAAAAGATCGGTTTTGTTTTGAGATCGGTTTTCCGGTTTCTTTCATGGTGGAAAACCGAAAAACCGATTCAATTTTTTTCAGTTTAACTTATATTTTGCATTCTTATCCGATGACTATGCGTAAAAGACGGACATGAGACGAGTTCACTGACATTTTGTTGGCAAGCACGTATGTTACCATTTTAGTGCGCTGAAGCCACATAATATTCACCGTTTGTCTACCGTCGAATTGGCTAGTCAAGATTGGACGGATCTCCCGTTGGCATGTCAACTGAAAACCGAAATTCTCCGTCGTTTGAAGTCGAAATATGTTGCTGAGGATCTCAAAGTTTTGATGAATGTTACTTCATTCCTTGATCCGAGGTACAAAACTGATTTCCTCACAACGGGCGAGTTGGTTCAGCAAGGCAGGACTTGTAAGCACTCCAGCACGTAAACAAAAAGGCACTTGTATTAAGCGCCTAGAATTTTACATTTGATGCATAAAACTTTAACTAATTGTAAATAATCAATGTTGGTTGCTACAATATATTTATTTATTGCTTCATAAAGTAAACACACATGTTGGTTTGATTTGGGTTTTTTTATTTCACAATAATTTAATTAATGCAGAAGATCGGTTATGTCGGTTTTACCGGTTTTTTCGTGAACGGTTTTCGGTTTCGTTTTTTCCCCCAAACCGCCTCAGCCTATGCATGAGTTATTAAAAACGAAGAGCACAATCTTTACTTAAGAAAGGCTTAATCCGACGCAGTGCACAATTAAGAGCCAGCCAATTCAGAACGAATGAAAATACTTATAAAGTGTTTATGAAACGAAAATTAAGTTTGTCTTATTTAAATGAACACTTAAAAATGACAAAGTAACATATTTTGCAGTTTTTGGTTTTCTTGCTTCGTTTTTGAGATATTTCAGTTTGTTTGATATGTAAATTTAACTTATAAGATAACTTAATGACTTATCGAAAAATATTATATATTTCTGTTATTATCAAACAAAAACACTTAAACTTTACAGACTGTACTTGTAGGAGAAACACTCGCACATGGTTCCTAATTCGCCAAGTGCTTTTGTTCGATAATATAACAAAGATATAGAACACTTTGCGATAAGTCATTATGCAAACTGTGTTGTAAAGTTATCTTATAAGTCAAATTTGCCTGTCAAACAAATTGAAATATCTCAAAAACGAAACAAGGAAACGAAAATTTGTAAAAGATGTTATACTGTCAGATAAGACAAACCTAATTTTCGTTTCATGCGTACTTAAGACGGAGGACGCCGAAGGCCCGAGACCGTGATGTCATATGACACCACGCCGGTCGAACTTCGAAGGGTTGTGAGTGTGTCAGAGAAGACCGAAGATTACGCTGCTGTTTCCTTTGCCTTTTTTTGGCACGATAGGTATTGAATTACTTTTCTTGTTTATCGGAACCATTCTGTTTGTTCTGACGAACATTTCCGCCAGGTCCATACGCGTAGTTTACGCGTATAATACGAATTTGAACGGAGCCATTGTGCCTGCACTGACCGACATTTTGGTCAGGCGCTATTAAGATATCACGTACAGAGCAAGAATTGGCTCGCATAACAATACAAAAGCAAAATATGAAGTTTGTCAAGGTCTAAAAGGTTCTGTTCACACTGACGAACATTTGGGTCATGTTCTTGTATAGATTTCACCGTACAAAATACAAATTTGACCGAAGACTTTGCTGGCACTGGCACGTGCATGTGGTTTAAAACTGTCAATGCCAGGTAATTTGAAAACCGTTTATTTTAGCCGACGTAATTGTATATCGATATTATTGAATGAAACCTTTACGCCTTTGATTGAAACCTCCAAAGGATGTAAAATTTGCTTCAGAAATTCTAATAAGGATCGTGGTACATTAAATCTGTTCATTAACTTTGCTGGACCATTTAAGAAACTAAAAGATAATGAAAATACAACTGCTCTTTAATGGATCTGCTGAAATACTACATTGGATACAGTACCAGTATTAAAAGCTAGCCTATATGCACATGGAAAACCCGTGCAACTTGTTATAAATTGGAACAAGATCTACCTGAAACCGAAGTAAAGTTTAACTGTACTTCACTTTAATGCTAGAATATGCCATCAATATCGATGTATGTTGGAGGAACAGACTTGATGTCATACTGAACATACCAAAATTAAGGATTTTCTGGTGTTATGTTATCCCTGCCGGATGTACATCTTTAAATTCAGAAAGACATGGCCCGGGCTACTGGTCCCAGTAAGGAGGACACTGCGACCACCTCCCAACTATGGGTGCAATAGTAAACTGAATCAGGGCTGTCTAGGGCCAATCACCCAGCGTATAAAGTCTGCAAATTCGTTTGATTACGAGAGCTACTTCGGCCATCTACGAATGCAGCCAAATGATGATGCTTTGCTACTGGACAGCCGATCAACCACTTTGTCTGGAGCAAAGTTGGTGGGTCACCCAACGCTTCACTGTTAGAGTATGGCTTCTTCGTTGATACTGTGGATGACGAATGGTTCAGAATGCTTGGAGTGATCCGGCGCACTGTTCCTGAATTTTCGCCATATCAGCCTTGACTGAGAAGCTCTACCAGCTGTTTCTATTCATGTGGTAGCAGGAGACGATTCCCCAGGAATCAAAGATGCTTCTATTATACATCTGTACAACTGGGAAGGGAATCACCAGGCATATGACAACCACTGGGGTACATTCTTTCTCTGCATCCCTGGTAAGATACTTGCCAGGATCCTGATAAACCGACTCACAACATACTGCAGGACTATCAACATGGTGTTTGCTGTAATCCAGCTCCAAGAGAAATGTCACAAGCAGAAGTTGTCAACTCGGTGGACGAACAACAAGATTGAACATTGAAACTTACTTCATTAGAAATATTAATAACCTTCTTGTGAAAATGCTAATCTACATTTCCAATGTCAATCTATGGACAATTAATTGAAATGTTATGTAAGTAAACTTTGCCAGCAAGAAATCCATACTACTATAAATCTTTGTCTTCTACAAAATATTAATAACATATTAATCTTTAATAGTATGTTCTATGTATCATGTACCAATCTCTTAATCCTACCGTAGAAATCATTCTTGTACTGAGGTACATCTTGTAGTAACTTTTTTATCTTCACCACATTAAATGGGCCAGTTTCTGTTCTACTGTAATATCTGTGTTTACATGCATGATCATATATTTATATCGTTTCGTCTGCAACTCAAGCACTAGTACTAGATGCATGTACGCATGCAAATGTCAGCAGACACATGTACGCGTTGCGTACCTATTTTTGATTTAGTCAAATAGTTCCTGACATATTGGCTTCTGAACATGCCAATTCTCAAAAATTTCCGTCGTTCATTTTAATACCTTGGGGGCCTGGGACTCAGGAACGAGTCAATCTAAAACAACTACGTTTCGGCTTATTGATTCACACATTTCGGCTTACTGAGCACATATATTTGTCTGAAAAATCGAAATGTCGAGCTAACACCCGTTTTCCAGTACGCACGAGAGTTCCAACTAAGAAGACGGTCGTCTTAGGTTCCTGAGTCCCAGGCCCCCGTGCTTAAAAATGAACGACGGAAATTTTTGGCGAAAAGCCGAATTTGGCATGTTTAAAGGCTTATATCTCAGAAACTATTAAAGTAAATCAACAACGGCAAAATAACTTATTAACTAACTTTTTTTGCTCTATTCAAATACGTTAAAACCCCACGAGTGATATAAGCACTTTAAGGTCTCTACTATGGTACCTCATAAAATAAATTAAAGTCCGGAAAAGTATTGTCTTTTGAGTATTTTCCACAACGAAATTATGCATGCACGACCTTTAGATTTCCAAAATAAGCTAAGCTTCCCCCACAATGAAAAAAAACACACGCACGAAAGCCGCGTTTACACTAGCGGCCTAGGCCTGGCCTGGGCCAAGTGTGACCCGTTCACACTTGCGTGGGCAAGGTTTGGCGGCCAAAGTAAACAGGTTCGTATGTGTATACAATTTTGGCGGCCTTGCACTACCAGCACCAGATCTAGCATCCTTATCTTTATCTTTATAATTGCAATATTTTTCTCTGAGATGTTTGATTTTTGACTGGCATTGTTTAGCATTTCGCTTAAATCCACTATCCGCCATGCCTTCGGCAAGCTTCTCGAATACCACATTGTTCCGTTTGCTGTGGTTTTCTGGTTGTCCTTGCACGTTTGCATCACTCCAAATTAAAGCGTAACAAGAAGCTTGGTTTCGATAACCGACCAAGTGTTTGCCATGAATACAAATGAAAACGATTAGAATAAAAATGTCTTGAAACGCACGAGCCGCAACTTATAATCGTTTTCCCTCCGATTCTTGAATCATGCATCTGACCAATTTTTACCGTGGGCGCTTATTACCATGGCAATGCGGCCTGGCCTAGGCCGGACCCAGGTAAAACCCGTTCACATCAACATAAACGAGGGCTAGGCCAGGCTCAGGCCAGCTACTTTCGTCGGCCGTTTTCCGGGAGGTAAAACCCGTTCACACCATCAAAAATCTGGGCCAAGGTCAGGCCAGGCCTAGGCCACTAGTGTGAACGGGGCTAAAGAAATGGAATTGTTAAAGGTCCTACATTTCATGGGAATCATTCACGCTTCTAGATTCTCCAGAAATTTGTTTCTCTACGAGTACTCGAAAGTAGCTACTCGCTTTGTTTACCCAAGAATCTGATTTTTTTTAAATCTAAATTATTTCTCTTTTTTTGTCAAGGTGGAGATACAGGTTCGGTCATCTGATTTTCGCCTAAGAAAAGAGCAGAAGATTAAGCGAATTGAAGAAGCTAGGAAATTAGAAGATGTAAGATTTCAGACTTTTAGTGTACCTATATATAGTCTGCTTTAGAAACAGTATAGCACTAGCTTTGCGCGAAGCACTAGCTTTGCGCGAAGCACTAGCTTTGCACGAGCTCAATTCATATGGCTAAACAGGTAGAACGGTGGACCGAAATCCTTAAAGTTCGAGTTCAAATGCCCTCGAGTTAGCAAATTTTTTCGTCCACTTTAGCGGTGTGAGAAAATCATGAATTTTTCTGAAAATGTGTCTAAACATGTACTCCACAGTTTTTGATCAACAGAGGGCGCATTAAAAGAAACGGAAATTTCAGTCTATAGGCTGAGATTCCTCATATGACCGCAACTTTGTTTTGACAGTACATTCCTTCTCATAGTCGAGTTTCATATTTTGTTTGCGTTTGATATTGAGTCAGTTGATATCTTTATTCTTATAGCAAAGGAAACAGGAAGAAAAACGGGAGCGAAAGGCCAAGAAAAAGGAAGAAAGACTTAAACAAAAAGAGGAAGAGAAAAAGTTACTTGAGGTGCATTTTTTTCCATAACAGTTATTTTTGGGTCATCGTTTATTCTGTCAGTGAAGAGTTACATGTATCATGTATATGACCATGCCATTCCTGCTTCATGATTTTACTTTAACAGTGCCAGACGATTTTACTCGTCAATTGGGACCGGAGATCCCTCAGCCAGGCTATTGGAGTTACTTGAAGTTTTGATGTTTTAAAATGCATGCAAACCACTTGTTTTTGTTGTTAATAATCACATAGTGAACTCAGAATTCCTTTTTCTCCTCATAAAACACAGTATATGTGAACAGCTCAACGTTATAGACCTTATTCCAAAATGGGCCAATGGCCGCCGAATTATAGAATTCGTGTACAGTATATACATGTAAATTAGACCTTATGAAATCGTTTTCATGTGGGAAATTCAAAACTTTAAAACGAGGTCATAAGGGCTAATTTATATGCACATAAAATAATTTAAAGTGTCCGCCATTTTGGAATAAGGTTCCGTTGTTCATCATTCTAAAACAGCCAACGTTGCTGTACTTTTTATGTTTTAACAGTCGTGAAAATATGGCTGCGTATGAGCAGCAGTGGTTTATTAGATATGGATCTGATAAAACACGTACTGCATGCGAAGTTTTGAATAGCTTCAACATTGACCCATTCGGTAAGTTCATTGGTTTAGTAATTTTAAAAAAACGTCTAAGTCGAGCAAATCAAAGCTAAAGTTTATGTAAGTCAGGAGGATTTATCAAATATAAAACCACGGTACAAAAACAAGGTATTGAATTCCTTTGTGTTTTCCTCATGAATTGAGTTTTCGCTACAGTATAAGACGAAGGGCCTTACACATGTACCTACAGGTACGGGAAAATTGTAAAAGCTCTTCTTATACCATTTGACGAGTTCTTTCAAATGAGATAAACTTAATTTTTATTGCCAATACCCTTAAAACCCCAAAAAGTAGGAATTCTGTCGCATTTATTCACTCCATAATGTATTCTTAATATTTATAGGAAGGAGAACGACGTAGGAAACAAAAAGAGGAAAAACCCGAGAAGCCTACTTCACCTGTTAGTGAAAGGGTGAGTAATATATACGATATGGAGTGGCCGAACTGTATTGGTATTATTTACAGTACACGATTTATGAAATTCATACATCTAATTGTTCCGGTTTATCCGACTCGTTAGTCTTTTGTAGTTTACTCTGGCTAATGCTAGAGATTTTACTAGTCACAGAGAAAATCTACCGACAAGAAATGGTTGAGCTGAGAAAACCGATCGGAAAGTTTTAAAATAGGCCGAATATGTATCCGATTTACAACACGTGATTAAACATTCATTTCTTTTAAATTTTCTTCATGAATTATTGATTAGAAACGTTTTTCTATACTTGTGTCAGCCTATGTAATCGCGCGAGCAAAGATATAGTATATGATATAGCTTTGTAAAATCCTAAATTCTGATTGGTCGGTGCGCCGGACGGTCTGTTTCGGTACCCGGATGTTGCAGACTAATCCGATTTAACCATTCTGCGCATGTATCGTTTCTTTTGGAACGATGCAGCCTTTAGTACTATACTCTGGCTAACGCCAAACGGTTTTACTTATCAGTTGGGGAGAGTTCTTGGACGCCAAGGGGTTAAAGGATTTAGAGCAATAAATTGAAATTGTGAGTGGTACAGACTCCTTGACCATCTTACTTAGAAGGCGATTACATGGACCGGTTAATCAGGCTAGTCCGCTTTATATATAAAACGCATATTTTTTAACATTTCGATTACATGGCAAGTGGGTTAGCCCGGTTTGTCAGGATCCCGGTTAACCGGGATGAAAATGTCAATGTAATCGTTTTCATCCCAGCAAAGCAGGCTGAAAAACTGTTGAACGCGCTTCGATACCCGTTTGTTTACTTGACTGTGAATAAATAGTGCTGAAAGGAACTGAAATAGAACATCAAAACGTTGTTCGTGTGTTTCGTGATCATATAGCGAAGACTTAATAAACAAGACGCCTGCTTAGGCGTTCACTCGGGCTATTGTTTTCTGCAACCCTGGCGCGGCCCCTGCACATCTAGAAAACCTGCCGTGCGAAACAGTGCAAAATATTTGACAAACCGAGCGAAATCATCTATATTGGATCTTATATGAAGTGCATTGATGTAATCCCCCCCCTAACCATCCCCCCCCGTGGAGAAATGCATGTAAACAAAGCAATGATGGGCAACGGGCAATGTCGTATTTGTAAATTACAGCGATTATACACTGTTTTCGAAGCCTACAATGAGATTAGGAAAGATAAACCCGAACTGTCTTGCGAAATCATTAGAGATATTATATAAATAAGATGACAATAGATGACTTGCAAAGGCTGTCTAATAAAGGTGTGTATTAAAACTCGGGTTTTTCTGCTCCAGCTTCGGTTCTGCTGAAGCGTCGATTCCGCATGGCCTTCTGTCCGCTAAATTGTGAACCTGTCGAAGAAACGCTGAAACGCGGTGTATCTCTTTCATAAGTCACAACTGTAATGTACACGGCATTTTCAAACATATCAGACGTTTACGTTCTCAGACGTTTGCGAGAACGAAGTCAACGCAGACAGACCAAATTACACTACGCATTCATGAAGATTCATAGGTGATGGGAAAAAATTGTCAATTTGTGATCACAACACTATATGATCGAAACTGAATACGAATAAATGAAGGTGCATTTGTGACTGCGTACTTTGCAGGAAGCAGTGACCGCGCAGTGTGTACAAACAGGGAATTCCCGACTCTGCATGAAGAAGTTGCTGCTCTACCCGAGCATACTTTCATCCTGTGTTTAGACTGTTTACATGACAATTTCTAGTCCTGCTACCCGGGCTGCATTTATTTTCCCACACACGATACCCAGACTCGCACTTTTGCGAGTACGTTTACAGACGAGCAAACAGAACTTGTGTAATACAGCGTTGTCCAGAAAGAACTTCTATAGACAAACATTGTCGCGTAGACGGAGGTCTGACGTTCCAGCCCGGGTAAGTGAGCTAGACTGGTCTAATAAGTAATAACCGAGATCCCAGTTGCACAGTGACATCTCGGCTAGGCCGCTAGGCGGACTGCCTTCGGTTCTCATATAAACGCAAGATGAAAATTAACAAGAAATTAAATAGTAACAAACGCACGATCTCGGCAAAGCGGGCTAGTCCGGGTACCTAGTGTGTGTCTACGGCCCGTCTACCGCAATCGGTGTGTGCAATTGTTAGAATTGTGAGCGTACTGATAAGATCACGATACTTGCCAGCGACATTACTGATCAACAATTAAGCATATTTCAGTGAACAGCTCCAAGGACATCAGGAAAGCCAAGAAAGAAAGCATGAAGATTAGCATTTTAGCACGCATCAGTTTCGCAAAGCCTGACGGGATGACGTAATCATTGCCATTTCGAAACATCGACAAAACGGAGCCGAAACCTAGACTCGTTCTACCATAGGTAGCCCGAGTAATTAATGAGTCTTCGTGAAGACGCTTTCGTGGGTTAGCTATAAGACTATAACAATCTTTTTATTAACGATGGGCTTACAAAATAAATAATAGACTAATTAGTGTAAAACTGAAGTAAAACTAACGTAACTTTGCCCAAATGAAGCAACATTTGCTTGGTAATTGCGAATTTCGGCCTGAAATCATCCACGTCAATTCAAAACTCATCCCGGCTTACCGGGCTAGCCCGGTCCATGTAATCGTCTTATTATTTCGTTTCAGCGTAAATCGAAAACAAAATCCCAAGTAACCACGACTCAGAAAGGTGGTTGGATAACTCCATCAAATGGCAGAGTAGCAAGTAGTCGTAAGCCAAGCCTCCCCCCAGTTGTCGTCAATGATTCTGTTGTTACTCCCCTGAATGTTGGAGATGCTTTATACCACGAGAAACCTTCAAGTAGCCCCGAATCGAGTGATGGCAAACCACCAAGCCCACCTCCGTCTGTTTGGAAGGTCCCCGAATATGTCCCTCCACAATGGCATCCCGACAAGCATGGTGATCGTGTTAAAGGAAATCATAACCGTTGCCGTGAACGATTAAATAATGATGTTATATTCGAACAGAGAAAAAGGCCGAGCACACCGTTCAATCAACTTCGCAATCCGGTTGTATCAAACCAGACGAAGTGTAAGAATCAGTACATGAACCAGGATATGTCAAAAAGTAAGGTGACCCTGAAAGATTCGGATCCCAACCTTCTTGCTGACACGCCCACGAAATTCATGGAGAAGCCTGACAACCGAACACAAGCGTCGACAAGTCCTTACTCAAATATCACTGGTCTTCCAAGCTTTTTCAAGTCGTCTACGGAAACAAATGGTATGGATTTGCCGCAGCAGAAAACCTACTCTTTATTCGGTCCTGAGGAGCCTAATCGTGTTCTTTTTCAACCAATTTTCCAGGGAAACATTCATGCTACTTAGGTATGCACTCTGAGAATCATATGTTTAGAAATAAGAATAAAGCAAAGTATACGAATAAAATGCTATGAAAATAAATGTGGTTTTTTAACGTCTCACTCTTTTATTAGAATTTGACTTAGACTGTTGGTCAGTAGAACAGTCCGCATGCATTTGAAACTTAAAGGGTATTGGCAATAAAAAATAAGTTTGTCTCATTTGAAAGAACTCGTCAAATGGTATAAGAAGACCTTTTACAATTTTTCCGTATTTGTTTTGGTTTTGGAAGTATTTCGACCAAAGACAGCGTGCTGTCCGCCATCTTGTATTATTATACAATACTGATACAATCTCGATTGTGATTGGCTAACAACCTACAGATAATTCTTGATATCTTGCCAATGACGCGCTGACCAGCGGTTTGAACAAAACAAACATGGCGGCCGTCCTTAGGAGTGAAGATCAGAAGCGGATTAATCCGGTGGATTTGGTACGTTTTGTTGACGCTAAAACCACCAAGAAAAAACAAGCGAGCTACACATACAGCTGTTAGAGTTTAAAGCAGTGTTTGAAAGAGAAAATTGTATTTGACAGCGAAAAAAGTTAGCGAACCTCGAACTGAAGACGGTATGAATATTTACTATTTTTACCTAACTTTGTAAAAGACTTTCTAAAAGCTTCTACATTTATAATTGTATAATAAAACAATTATTGAATTCGGTTATCGCATGATATCAAGAATTATCAAGGCCGAGGTTTGTGTTATCTGCCGAAGCCGAACATGCTCAACCTCATCCAATAATTGTATAATATTGGGTCTAACTAGGAAATTGGTGACATCTCCCAAGGAGGCAAAATGCCCTGTACGAGGTTGAGTCGTCTCAACAACACAGTGTATATTTAAAAAAAGATAGCGGATAATATGAAGGAATAGGATTGTCTTTTTTTGAAAATGTCAATTATAAATTAAGAAGAATTGTGTCTCCCTCAAATATCAACCTGTTATCCAATGTTTTCACAATTGTCACTTCTACTCCCTATATGTGTTCCCACAAAGTTTTCCATCACACTGTTCTTTCAATATGTTTATGTTAAATTCTCTGTCCCTTAACTAAAGAAGTCTACAAAGGCCATAGCGAGCGATAAGGTCTAAATATACAATAGAAGGTCGATTTGACAGGCACGAGAATCGATTTAAAACGAGAGCCGATTTGACACAAGAAATGATTTAACACAAGAGTCGATTTGATCAATACAAGAGTCGATTCGCGAAAAAGCGCCAAAATGAGGCCTACTGGGGCTGATATAAACATCGTAGACCCCGTTTACACGATGCCGGTACAATTTGAAAACGGAACAAAATCATGCCGGTATGCAAATACAGCATATAACATTTCATGTTATTTTTGTGCCGGTATCGTGTAAAGGCCTAAACGGCATGATTTTGTTCCGTTTTCAACTGTATCGGCATCGTGTAAACGGGGTCGTAAACGACCCGAGAAATGGGGCTGAAACCGACCCCGGCGTGAGAGTCGAAAACAGTGAATTTCAAATATTTATTATATAGATGCGAGTGTTTCACTAGGAAATATACAGTGTCGTATTTTCCATATCCTCACTAGTGAAGATATCGATGACGTCAATTAGAATTTTACCGCTTTTTGCTTTGAATCTATATAATAAAAAGAACATTACACGGTGGCTTGAAGATATGAATTTTATCTTCTCGTGGCAAAAACAATATTTTACTCATTCGCTACGCTCATTTGTAAAATATTGTTTTCCCCCACTCGAAGATAAAATTCATATCTTCGCGCCGCCGTGTAATATCATATATATATTTTACGACTCGTATCTATGTGGCTAGTAGTTAAAATATTCGCGTCCGATCTTTATGGGCATTTGCAATGGCGAGCCGAATTAACTTATCAAATTCTAAGTGTACATGATGAATATTTTGTTTAAGAGTTGTAAGAAACGTTAGATAAGATCATTTTAACTGCTAGTGTCTAATAACTTTGATAAAACATTGATGTTTTATTAATCAATGTTTTACCAGTATTTACAAACACCTGATTAAGCATTCATTTCTTTTGAATTTTCCTTATGAATTATTAATGAATTTGATAAATATTGCATAGAAAGTCAACCTGTTTATGTTTACAAATATTTCATTTTATCATCAGGTCTGACTTGGCGGGACATGTTGCATGGTCGACAAATACCTATAAAAATCGCAAAGAATGTTTGTTGGGTGTTGAAAGCGGTACCTATACGACTGTTTATTTACTAAAAATAGTTAGAAGCTATACTAGAACAACGTGTGAAGGGGGACGTAAAAAAATCGCATCACTTTAGCAGCACACCAGTTTTTTTCTTGTTTTTTTTTGGGGGGTGTACCACATTTACGGAAATTGGTCGGTAAAACAGATTCTGTGAGGGGAAACGTGAGTCTCGGTAAAATTATAATGGTCGTTAAATTAATCGTGATATTGAGTTGGTCGGTAATGAGATGAGGCATAGAAGTACTTCCCCCAGGGTATAGCTACCTAGCAGGTACAAGGTTGAACAAATAGTTGTTAACTTAAGAAATATACCTTAACGTTATCGACGATCAAGTCTGTTTCTTTCGAACTACGGTAGGCTTTGTCACACGAAACCTGATCTTCGTACTAAAAGATAAAATTTAATGGGACAAAGATATCAAACATTAAATAACTTATCAGCATAGTCAATCGAGATATGGTCTGGAAACTCGTGAAACTTCAAAGCGCCTATAATGAGCTGGGATTTTATGTTGCACCGTACCTTACACCGTGCACATCCTTTGTTTTAGGTTTATTAATATTTAAATAGCACGGTTGAGTGATTGAACTGAAACGTTGCTATTGGGCAATTCGTTCATATATTACAATGTGTTCAGTGACCGTGCACCGTGCACAAAAATGCATAAAGGCGAACAAAAAGATAGACCAAAGACGTTAGCTGAGTTTCCAGTTGTTTTAGCCAGGCTTTGGCATGTGGAGTTGTATCGACGCCCGCTACATGCTCACAAAATACCAGCATAAGGTATTTTTTCAGGGGGGGGGGGGAGTTTTTTTGTTTGTCTTTTAAAATTTGTTATCAGTTAAGGTTATTATATAACGATATATCCTTTAACTCTCTTTTAATTTAGTTTCTGATATTATCGGGTACCTTATAGTAACATTAAAAAACTTTTTCCATTCTCACAAACCTCCGATCAGAGTCTTGGCATGAACCTACATTTTTTTAATCTACGACAAAGTTTTAAAATGTTATGCTATATAGTTTTTGCCAAGTTGAGTGTCGACAATTGTTGTCAGTAAGGAAGTGCATGTAACGGTAGAAATTCGGCAACATGTTTTTTGCTCGTTTTACAACTTTACTTACACTACATGCATGTAGGTTTGATAAACGGACTTACAGTACGGTAACTGGCTAGAAACCTGGTTTTAATTTTAATTATTACCCAAATCTTACCCAAGGCTTTATATTCCAGAGGACCATTTCCCAACACAGGGACTATATACATTAGAGGTAATTTATTTTACCGCAAAAAACAGAAGGCTGAATCTAAAAATTATAGGCTGTTAATTCCGTCAACTTTCATTGAAAATTTGTACCGTAGATATTTTGTCACCAACCCTTTGTAATATATCCCTTTTACTGTAACCATGCATGTCTATCTCACATCCAACAGTTTGTAAAAAAATCGACTTTTTTGTCACGACAGACATGTAGCTATATTTAAGTAAAAACCTGATTTTGTTTAAAGATGTTAAGCTGAAATTATTGAGGGAAACAGTCAAATTACGAAATGCCCCGCCCATGAAAAGATAAGGTAATCTGTAACCAAAGCATATTTACATACCTCAATAAATGCATAACATCTAGATCTTCCACTTTTAGAATTCCTTAATAATTTTAGCTTTTGAATTTTACCAAACCTATATGCATGGCAATAAAAATACCGTCAAACATAATCCCATACATACAGTATAATGTAACCATGTATAGGAGACAAATGCAACTTAACTGCTTAAACAGGTCTTGCAGCACGATTTCATCAGTGGAATAGCTCTAAAATGAGAATTTAATGAGCATTATTAGCCAACAAAGTTGGTTTTCTTTGATCTACCGCGGGATATATATCACGAATATTTCGAAAATCAGTGCTATACAGCACTCTTGCCAATTACTTACGTCAAATTAATATCCCAATTAATATCCGGCAAAAACCTCGTTTGTCCGCTAATAAGTAAGGGTTACGCCCTCGGTTTATAAAACAATTAATTGACCTTGCATGTATTACCACCCACCTTAAACATTGTCACGCAACAATGATTTTATTGTAAATTGAAAAAATTTGTTGAAAAAAGTAGACTCCAGTTCTACTTGCAACAAAATCATTGTTGCGTGACAACGTTTAAGGTGGATGGTAATACATGCAACAACGCTATTCAACTTGCAACGCAACAATGTTGCAGCAATTTGTTGCTCGTATTACTTCACCTTTACCTGAAGTTGTACAATAGTGATAATTTCCTTCAAGAGTCAACGTATAGGGAAAAGGTGCCTGAAGATTAGGGAGTCGCTGACCTCTAGTATATTATATAGATGGTACTGTTATATGAGATTAGCAAATTCTATAATATAATTGTTTCTTGGCAGACCCAAATTGGGAAAACTGATAACACCCTGATACCATATAGTATAATTTCAATCATATGAGTCAGTCATGAACCGAATACTTATTAAACTAACCAGTTTGCAAATAAATAAAGTCTTGCCATGCCAAGCATGATCTGGCCTTTTCATGCACTGGACCTTAAAATTACCTGTAATACAAATTAATGAATAATTCATGAGGAAAATTCAAAGGAAATGTTTATATTTGTCAAATAATCGATAAAAATGAACACTTTCCATGCATCACTTTTGTAAGCTGTTTTTTACGCATCCCATCAGGTGACTACTGCCCTTTTAGGCAACGTATTGTTATAGTCACTTTGTCATTCACGATACAATGAATAACTTGTTGAATTCTTCATTGCAAAATTCCAAATGGTTTCCTCCGTTAAGTCAGTACACACGTAAAAATCTCACAAGCTTCTCAACAAGTTGTTGGCCCAACAAGCTTGTACCAAATTCACAAATTGTTAGCTTGCTGTTACAAGCTTGTTGGCAACAACGTTGTTACGACTTTGTTTCATCCAGCTTGTTACAAGGCTC
>OZ035998.1:39183558-39238558 GCA_964035015.1 Corallium rubrum
AGAAACATCACTGTAACATCCATGTATATATTATTTAAAATTAACCAATTTTTTTCATACTGTACATCACAAAAACATAAGACAGTGTACTGTACAAAATGAATTTCTCCCAAACTCCAGGGCCAGGGCATGTATTTTGTCCACCACTGCTAAGTGGTAGCACCCTCCTGCCCACAAATTTCAAAACAGCATGGAGTTATATGGATGTTTTCTGGAACTACAGGTTTGCATGACTCCAAATACACTTTGGTATGTGTGTCTACTCACGTGTCACAATGTATGTGTACACAAGTGTGTGCCTTCACTGTCCTGGAGCCAGCTGCCAAGGGACACAAATTTTATTTGAAATACATCCTAAGAGTGCTAACCACTGATCTGAACAGAAAAATAGGACTGTATCAAGCTGATTTTGAAGCCAGCATATTTGCATTGACCAGAGATCATTAGAAACTGCAATTGTGCAAGCAAATCAAACTGAGACACTTGTGAAATGGGTTTACAGTCTGGCTAATATATTTACTTTGCAAACCATAAATGCACAAAAACCTGAACTTACATGGACATTGAATGAACGCATCCTTTAAAGTACTTGGATTTGACAAGGCAATTGGCACCCCTCTGCACCTCCCTTGGCCAAGGGCAGGGGGGTGCGCACCCCCCTGCAAATCCATCACTGCTCCAACATGTCTGCAAGGCAACACCACAGGTTCACCACAGTAGTAGGTGGTCACTCCAACATGGCTGCCATTGACTTCATTTTCAGTAATAGAAACTCGATCCAGTCCTATTTTTCAGATCAGTGGTGCTAATGCACTTTTGCACCTCTGTGCTTTTGCACATCCTATACTGTATGGTTAGGATTAGCCATTAGGCTTGACTTGAGGGTTAGGGTTAAGGGTGGCCTATTAGACATAATACTGCACCCCATACCTAAATTTATTTATTCATTTCTACAAATTTATCATTACACACAATGTTTACCAAGGTCCAACACTTTGTAACCAGTACATCTTTTGGAAGTGTGACATATTTGTCATTTTCTTCTTCATCTTTTCATTTTCTGGTTGCTACTTCATGTAGAAATGAGTCCGCTATCGCAACCGCTGACATTTTTCAACTATTAAAATTGCTCGCTTGGCTGTGCTCGCTTGGTTTGTGTTCTGGTAAATTTGACAGTGGTTGTTCAACGTAGGTCATTCCACTTCAAAACAATATGTCATAAAAGTCATAAAAGTGAAAGTATATTCAAAGGTAAAATCATATGTCCATTATGCATTCTTAAATTTAGTGACTTGCAATAAAAAGCAGGTAATATATGCGCCATGTTGGATAATTTGTTGGCGGGAAAACCAAATGAGAAATTGTTTGAATATTCATTACTGGTCATAAGGTCAAAGACTTGTAGAAGGTCTTCGTTAGTCATCACAGTGATAACAAGTCAGTCTATTCTGCATTTCGAAATATAATAAGGTAAACGTTTCGAGCGAAGGCATATTAGACATTTAGTTCGTCAGAGAAAGACCTTCTCTCTGACGAAGGGCCTCAATCGCTCGAAACGCTAGACTCCTACGTTCTCTGTTTCGGCAGTATATCTAAGGCTAAAGTAGAAAACAAAAGACAAAAGTAGGAGATATGATGTGGCCACGTGGCCGTGCCATGCACCAGCTAAAATCGCTCA
The DNA here is from genome assembly GCA_964035015.1 of Corallium rubrum. Classification (NCBI taxonomy): domain Eukaryota; kingdom Metazoa; phylum Cnidaria; class Anthozoa; order Scleralcyonacea; family Coralliidae; genus Corallium; species Corallium rubrum. The sequence goes on from OZ035998.1 coordinate 39,185,237, forward strand.
ATTGTTGGCATATTTTGTGTATTTTTGTCAACAACTACAAGCCCAATAAGCCTTGTAACAAGCTTGGTGATTACAATTCATACTGATAGAAAATCTATACTGTAAGAGGCTGTAAGAGAGTTCATTTCTTTTACAATATGGGTTTTCTATCAGTATGGAAAATTAACATTTTTTTAGCTCTAGGAGGATTAGGAATAATAGACTGTACAGTGAATAGGGGCACCGAAATCCAATCGGCTAATTTTTGTGGTCAGATCTGACTATCCACATTTCTTTGTTGAAATCTGAATCCACAGTTATTAGTTTTGTTGAAGTTTCCAAAATTTGTATGATTCACACAAATTTTTTTCACACAAGTATTTTACTGACATGCTGACAATTTCATCTATGATCATTGTTTCTTCCCTGATGATCACAATGACAATGAAAGATCATCAATGCTATAATCCAGTCAATAAATGCAAAATCCACAATTCAATACAGAAATCAGATCCAAGGTTCCATAGAAAATTACAAGCAAAATCCATAATCCAAGGACAGTTATTGGGAAAATCAGCCATCCACCCACTTTCACAGGATCCACAAATCTGACCAAAAGTTTGATCAGACCCAAAAGCTGATCCACAAACATATTCACCACCCCCCTGAATGACTGATAATAGTTGCAGATTTTAGAACTTTTCTGACATCAAATGAAGATAAAATATGAAATAAAGCATTGGTACAGTTGCACCCTTCTTTGTTGGTGAACTGCAGTGGTGGATTATCTATGTGGTAAAGGGGGCATTTGTCCTTGGCCCCATATTTTTACCAGCCCAAAAAAGTGAGTGAATACCTGTAGAAAAAAATATTCAGTTTCTCTTTTTTACAAACAAATGATGAATACTTACATATATACACGAATACTGTTATCAACTTATCATGCAATGGAGGACCTGTGCAAAGTATACTGAATGTTCTCATCTACAGAATCCCAAAAGTAGCAGCCCCCTGAATGTAGTAGTCAGCTCCCTGAAAGTAACACCCCCCTTGAAAACAGTGGCCCTCAAAAGTAATGGTCCCCTGAAAATAGTGTCCCCCAAAAGTGGCAGCCCCTGAAAATAGTGCTCCCTGAAAGTAGTACCCACCTGAAAGTACTGGCCCCCTGAAAGTTGTAGCCCTCCGATAGTGTTGTGGGCTTGTGGCTTAAGCCCTAAAATATTCTTTGCCCCCAGCTCTGGGAGAGCTAACCCACCACTGCTGAACTGAATGGTACTTTGTTCTTCTCCACTATATACTGAAATGCTTTGTCTACTCATTAGTATTTTTTCAAAAGTACTTTGTTCATCCATGTGACCTTGCAATATTGACAGCAACATTGCAATGTTGACTTGCAAATGCTACATGGTGATTTCTTGGCAAGTTGCTAAAAATTCACATTTCAGTTAAATATCGAACTTCACATAATATGAAGTTCTGCTGAAAGTCAGAACAACTAACTCTAAGTAAACTTCATGTTATGTGATTTCATGGCAAGTTGCTAAAAATTCACATTTTAAATATCGAATTTCACATAACATGAAGTTTACTTAGAGTTAGTTGTTCTGACTTTCAGCAGAACTTCATATTAATGTGAAGTTCGATATTTAACTGAAATGCGAATTTTTAGCAACTTGCCAAGAAATCACCATGCATAGCATTTGCAAGTCAACATTGCAATGTTGCTGTGTGAATATTGCAAAGTTGTGTGGTAAAGAACACCTGGTATGACTGTAACAAGCCCAGAACGGCAGAACATGTACAGTACATGATACATTATAACATAGTCAATCGAGATAATTATGGTCTGGAAACTCGGCAAACTTCAAAGCACCTATAATGAGCTGTGATTTTATGTTGAACCGTACCTTACACCGTGCACATCCTTTGTTTTAGGTTTATTAATATTTAAATAACATGGTTGAGTGATTGAACTGAAACGTTGCTATTGGACAATTCATTCATTATACTAAAATACAATGTGTTCAGTGACCGCGCACCGTGCACAAAAATGCATAAAGGTGAACAAAAAGATAGACCAAAGACTTTAGCTGAGTTTCCAGACCATATCTCGATTGACTATGATTATAAGCGAGACAGAGATTCCAGGCGGAAAACGTAATTTAGTTAAAAATATCAAAGCCCAGACAATTACTTTGAAAAAACCCATAACATTGAAGAAATGGTAAAAATGAAAATATTTACTGAACTAACGTTTCGTCGCTAAACTTTCGTTTCATCGCTTTTTTTAACTAAATTATGATACATTATGTCCAAATATTGTTGTAATAACTAATAACTATATTGCATAATTTGCACATTTCTTGATGTGCAGCTTATAAACAGTGCCGATGTTATAATGTATGAAATTACTAATTGTTAATCTGCATTGCAACAATTTTTGTTGAAGTAGTTTTGAGCAGTTTTAAAAAGATATAAAGTGAAATAAAATATGGTAGTCATTAAGATATTTTGCTTCGAGCGACCATTCTCAGATTGAACATTGAACACAGACCATAAATCTAAAGTACGAATTATGGGTATATAAATGTATCCACTGATATTCTGCTTTTCTGGTTGTACCGGTTTTAATCCCTTATGCTATATGAAAATAGTCATTTCTTTTTAACAGCTCGAAACTTTAATAAACATATTTACAATCTTCATAAACTACAATATTATGCCTACAATACATATACTCAGTCACATGCAAGGATATCATTGCCAGCTAATCTATAAGGTCTGTCACACGTTGCAATTGTTCATGCAACTTGTTTTTGCATGGCACTGACATAGCACAAGTTGAGATAAGTTGCATAAGACAAGTTGCACGAACTATTGCACCGTGAAACACGATCATTCACAAGTGGAATCGAGTCCTATACTATTTGCAATGATTGCAATCAACTTGTTTTACAACGATCTTCACCAATGCACAGCATGTTATGGTGCAATGATTCGTGCAACTTGTCTAGTAACAATTACGTAAACCGGCCGTTTGCGTTGCGCGGTTAGTGCGGGACAAATTTCACGAAAAATTGTTTAGTTGGTGAAACAGGCCTTTTACAGTATATGGTTTATGAGACTTTCAACATTTATACGAAAATCCGATTTAAAAACAAGAGTATATATAAAGAGGAAGCACTTTTTTAATGCACTACCAAAGTTACTGATTGCTGTACTCAGAAACAAATTAAAATTGTTTTAGTGGTCTCATTTGGATCTATACTGTATATAAAAGCTCATCTACACGATACGATTCTTGTACAGTGTATACGATTGTCATCTTGACCAATGTGAATATCCTGCTGTGTCTTGCATGTGTGTAAAAGGCGTTTTGCTACATTTGCTATCAAATCTCAAACCGATAAATTGCTTCGTGTACGCCAAAATTACAGTCCCATACAAGAATCATCATTATCGTTAACTTTATTTTCACTGTACATGCAGTATAATCTAGCCACTAATCGCGCACACGTTTAGATAATATTGAGGTTCTCAGTTTTCTGTTGGCGACTTTGAACCTACATTGCAACTCAGCAGAAAAAGCAAGTCAAGTTTCGTTTTACCCAATTTAAGTCGTGGCATTGAAAATTTCGATCCATTGTCATATCGGTCGGTTAAAATCAACGTTTCGAGCGAAGGCCCTTCGTCAGAGAGAAACGTGACGAAGGGCCTTCGCTCGAAACGTTAGACTCCTACGTTCTCTGTTTCGGCAGTATATCTAACCTTACTATATTTCGGTTGTTGTTTCTACACTGCCTACGCAGCACGCTACTTTTACTACACTATTTATTTACTGGGCGGAAATTGTTGTCTCCTTATCTTCATTCTAACACTACGATTAGAATGGGTAAATCCGCCCGGTAAATCAATAGCTGCGATGTTAACCGACTAATATTGATTAAGGTGGCTCCATACAATTTCTATAAAAAAGGAAAATACAAGTTTGAGAGTCCAAAACACATACATAAACAATCCGGGAAAAGAATAGAACTAAATGTTATGCCTGTAGTTAAACATTCTGACAATCACAAACTGTTAACAATGACGTTTCAAAATGGGTGCCAATTACTCTTCAAACTAATTTAATTTCGAAAAAAACTTTTGTTACCCCCAATTTTTTTTCCATTAAAGCTTTTCTTGAAGTATTAGTAAGCAATAGGCCGATTTTAAAAAAATTCCTTAGATCCAAATTCTTAAAAAATTAACAAAAATGATTTTTCCAGAAAAAAAAATTATTCGTTCTACAGAATTTTTTTTAAATCGGGCTATACGATTACTTGTACTTCAAGAAAAGTTTAAATGAAAAAAAAATAAATTGGGGGTCACCAAAGTTTTTTCCGAATTAAATTAGTTTGAATGGTAATTGGCAGCCATTTTGAAACGTCATTGTTGCCATAGCAACAACTGTTGCTATACAGTTTTTGATTGTCAGAATGTTTAACTATGCATAACATTTAGTTTTATTCTTTTCTCGAATTGTTTATGCACGTGTTTTGGACTCTCAAACTTGTATTTTCCATTTTTCAAGAAACTGTATGGAGCCACCTTAAGCTAAAGTTGAATTTACCATGGATAGTAAAAAGACTAAAAAGGCTTAAATTACTACCCGGAGAAAAACTTTCAAAATACAGGAGAGAACCATTAAAGTCCTCACAAAAGTCCCAAACTTCGACAGGCGATCACCCATCCAAATACTAACGGGGCTTAACACAACCTCGTCCCCAGGGCATTTTGCCTCCAACGTTGGGAGGTCGGCGAAAATGGCCCTGGCATCGGCTGGTCACGTGACACCCAGAATTTTGGGGTGTTTTGGCAAGAAAATTTATGCGGTCTTTGTGTTTCGTTTTTGTATAATACGTATACATGAATAATAAATAAGAAATATTTAACGCTCTGCCGAATCACTCATGTGAACCTTTATCATAAATGCAACTGGCTAGCATTATTCATCATGATACTCCCCACGATTATCCAGGATACATTTAAATGTCGGGAAGAAACATATATCTAATGTTGTTCTTGACTTTAACCAAAGCTATCGTTACAATTCTGTGGATGAACTTCGCAGAGTGGATTTATTGCAATTCATATTTTGATGAATAAATTACACTGTATCTGAATTAATCAAGTTTTTAAACCGGCCAATCCGATTATAGAATCGACCAACCGATGCCAGGGCCATTTTCGCCGACCTCCCAACGTGGAGGCAAAATGCCCTGGGGACGAGGTTGGGCTTAACAAGGACTCTTCAGTCCTCAGCAGTGAGAAGCAACCTTTACCACACGGCTAACGTCACACACCACCCGTACTTCCCTATGGTGTAGATTAGCTTGTGTACATCCGGATTGTACACCAGGTAATTTAGACCCCGTTTACACGATGTGGTACAATTTGAAAACGGAACAAAATCATGCCGTTTAGGCCTTGCGTTTACACGGTACCGGCACAAAAATAACATGAAATGTTATATGCTGTATTTGCATACCGGCATGATTTTGTTCCGTTTTCAAATTGTACTGGCATCGTGTAAACGGGGTCTCAGTCTGTGAAAACATAACTCGCACGATAGCTTGTCGACCCCCCTCCCCCCCTGAGCTTCTCAGATCTGAGAAGTAGATTCTGAATACTCATATGATTCATACATAATACGTTATATGATTATTTGATCTCACGAGAACGAATTGTAACTGGAATAAGACAGGGCTTGTGATTTGGACAATCAAACCTGGGAAGCTCAGCGGGGAATCGACAAGCTATCGTGCGAGTTTTCACAGCCTGAAAACATGTAGCGATTTTCTAAAACACTAGCTGGCAATGTTAGGCTATATTCTGGTTTAAGACTTCAGTTAACACTAATGATCTATGACTAATTATCATAGTGACACAGTGTTTTATTCTCTTAAATGTACATGTTCAATTTCTGTAAATGAAACTGATAACTATCATAATTTTCCCTCTATGATTATAAATTATTATAACAATCGATAAAACAACACTTTCATTGTTACTTTGATTACATTAATAGTCAAGTCTATACACGACAATGCCATGCTACTGTTGATACGGAGACGTCGAACTAACGTTACATTAAAACGCTTATATAAATTAAACCTTTCGTGAAGCGTCGTGCCTGTATAGACATCTCATCGTGGACGATGTCTTATAGTCTGCTTCTTTTCTATCTACTATTACGTACTAATCCTAACTGGTAGTCAATAAAATTTGTCAACTTTAGGCTGGATCAATCCGCTTAAAGCTAAGAAGCATCTGAAAGAATGTGAGAACAATTTTATTAAAAACGTGCGCACACAACATCTAACCATCTTGTACTTGTGTTCTGTTCGGGTTATCAGAATCGATATTGGAAGACCTAAGAGGAATACAGAGTTCTGTTGGTAGAAGTTATAATTACAGTACAAAAGAAAACACTTAGGGATAAAACAAGAACTCGTGTGTTATAACATTGGGGGCCCCGGGGAAGATGTTTTTGACTTTTAATTAATTGACCATATATGCAATGTTTAAAACTTGCTAGTGAACATTGTGTTTAGTTGTATTATGTGTGGTTGAAGGACCCGTGTCAGTGTGGTTATTGGGATTTATATTCACTAGTTTACTAGTACAAGGAATTTATTGCTTAATTTCGAGTTCTTTGTTAGTGAACTCATGCATGTAAATCTCGATAACACAGGAAGAAAGAATGCAGTTTAAAGTTTAAACATTTTTAATTCAATTTGAGTACACTGTAGCCGGCTCGCAGGCTAATGAAGTTTATGCTTGTGAAATGAGTGACAATACCGCATCCTTGTTTAGTTTCCTCGCTAAAGGACGAGTCTCAAGTTCATATTCGTATAAAAATACCTAACTGCAGGTTTTACCTTAAGAATGCTTATATATTCCAAGCTGTTAAATCTTTTGTATTCCTCAATATGGCATTATGGCTTCAGAATTTTAAAAATTTAAACGGCAACCGTGCTTATTAAAGTTTCTATGAAATGAAAAATTCGTTGGCATTTTTGTTGTTTTATTGTACAGGGGAGCATGGCAGGAGCACTCACTGACTGAAAATTTCAAGAGAATCTGATGCGTAGTTTTTGCGATAAAAACTCAAAGTTTGCCATGGTTGGTCGTTCTTGGAGAAAAATTGGGCTGTCGGAAACAATGCTTTTGACGTACGCAGATGGACAACTATGCATAAGAACAATAGATTTCACTATTAATGATCCGTCTGCGTACGTCATAAGGCATTGTTACCAAGAAGTCCAAATTTCGCCAAAACAAACTATCCACAGCAAATTTTGAGAGTTGATAGCGCGAAAACTACGCATCAGATTCTCTTGAAATTTTCAGTGAGTGCTCCTGTCATCTGTACAATAAAACAACAAAAATGCGGTGCCAACGTATTTTTCACTTCATAGACACTTTAAAACTCGGCTATTAAAACATGACTGAGTGTTGCCATGACTTGACATGACAGGCTGTCACGTGGTACAAATTACCCAACAAAAACTCGCAAAATACGTCAGTGTACGAAAATTGAATATTAAGTTGCATTATATATTATATATTATATATTATATATTATATATTATATATTATATATTATATATTATATATTATATATTATATATTATATATTATATATTATATATTATATATTATATATTATATATTATATATTACATATTACATATTACATATTACATATTACATATTATATATTATATATTATATATTATATATTATATATTATATTATATATTTTATATTATATTATATTATATTATATTATATTATATTATTATATTATATTATATTATATTATATTATATTATATTATATTATATTATATTATATTATATTATATTATATTATATTATATTATATTATAATATATTATAATATATTATATTACATTACATTACATTACATTACATTACATTACATTACATTACATTGTGTTGTGTTGTGCTGTGCTGTGCTGCGCTGCGTTGCGTTGCGTTGCGTTGCGTTGCGTTGCGTTGCGTTGTGTTGCGTTGTACTGTGCTGTTGTGTTGTGTTGTGTTGTGTTGTGTTGTGTTGTGTTGTGTTGTGTTGTGTTGTGTTGTGTTGTGTTGTGTTGTGTTGTGTTGTGTTGTGTTGTGTGAGTTGAGTTGAGTTGAGTTGAGTTGAGTTGAGCGTTGTGTCGTGGTGTGATGTGATGTGTGGAGGGTTGGCATTTCTGATAAAAAGTCAGGTTTGGTTGACTCTAACATTATTATATAACTAGAAATACATAAACACAACAACCCCTCGCCCACTTTTACATGCTTTTTTGAAACACCCCACCCACCCACTCCCTGATTAGAATAAGCACTCCTGATATACAGCCAATATAAAAACAAACAGATATAAAAACAAATTATATTAAATCCTTGGGATAATTATAGAATATATGGATAGGATGACAAAACTTATTTAAATCATTTAATGAAAGTTGAGCATATCAAAGCAAAACTTAGATTTCATTATTAAATTCTGGTTGTAAAAATTATATTGTTTTTAGTTTTCAAAATGGATTCTTTTTAGCAAGCCTTTAAATGTCTTGCCTATGCAATAGATGTTTTGCAAAGGCAAAATTAAAAGTTAACAGCTCAAAAATTACATTTATAATAGTCTGAGATAAAAACAATTCAGTAGAATCAGATTCCAGAAAGAAGTATTAAACAGACCAACGTTTCAGTCGAAAAATTGGAAATACAGGCAAGAAAACCGACAAAGCCCATGCGTATGTTTAATACTGAATAAATTACAAAGTGCATGCAAAGTCAATGAAAAAACATCACGTCCACGTAAGCCTAAGGTAGCGGTTTAAGTTAGCTTTAGTTAAGCTAACTTATGGTTTGGACGAGCAAAAGGAAAGCACGAAAACGTGAAGCTGTATATTGTTTTAGGACATAAGGACAAAATACAAATTACAAATCCCCTACCGTTAACTTAATTGAGACCACGGAGTTGTTTACCATGATACAGCGTTTGGTTTCTTCAGGTTCTCTTGGTTTCGCTTCAAAATATATTAAACCGGCTGTTTGTATCCTTTTCTTCGTTGTTCACTTTTATTATTTAAGTAGAGCAGACTCCATTTAGTTAAACGAAAGCAAAATACTGACAGATTTATTAGTTTTCTTCGTCGCTAGTCACCAGTGTCCAACTATTCTTACCGCGTGACACCGTACCAAACATATATATATACAAACAAATAAATAAACTATTTCACAGATTTCGTCTCCCTCGCTTTTTCTACACGCGTGTAAAATGGATTCCACGCGTGTCGAGATTAGCACCCTCACCGGGCTCCGGGCCTTCGGCCCGTCGCCCGGCTCGGGGATTATAAACTCAACTCAGATCTGAACTTGTGGGAGGGATGGCGTTTTGCCGAATCTTTCCATTGTGGTCTCAATAAATTAATCTCAAACAAATAAATCTAATGTAAAAAATGCTCCTTACCCCGGGTTGGCCATGTTGGAGATCTAGTTCTCTTTTTTCTTCAGGCGTTGGGTTGAATGTTACCATATTTGGTGGAGGACCATGTCTATTTACAATACCAAGACCATCTGCAAGATCAGCTTCGGATTCTGGTGTCGGTGCGAGATAGGAGGTAGATCTTGGATACATATTTATCCCACCGTTGTGGAAATCGAGAACTTGAGGTCTTGGAAATATAAGAGAAAAAAGATCGGAAAGTGAGTCAATTGGGACTTTGAAATATAGAAATAACACTTTGGTGTGTAAACCACCCCAAACAAATGACCGTGTTGGAGTGACGTATATTGCTAAACGTTTGGAATCAAACAAATAAGCAAATTATATGCATTTTCTGAAGCCTAAATACGTTAGAAGTAGTAAAAAGTAATTAGGCGTTTACTGCCTTAACCTATAATTATTTAGTGAGGTCGCCTGCAGTCTTTGAGAAATGGGGTTGCCTTTCGTCTTTAATGCTTTAATGTAATTCTTTTATATGATTTCACCTATTAGTATAGCTTTTCCGACCTTTGTTTGGTATTTAAATTATACATGCAATTACTTTAGGAGTTAATGAAATTGAAACCCACTTTCAGAAACACGTCCGGCTGCGACACAGGCTACTATATATGTGAGGCTACTATATATGTGAGGGCCATCATGTAAACTCCTGGGAAACCAGTAATGATGTATTTAACCCTCGTTAAATAAAGTATTTCTTCTTCTATACATAAATTTAAAATAGCTATTATTTTACTATATTATATAGCAATCCATTCATCCTCATGGACTCAACGAACGTTTTTCTTTTATTTAACACTTCTGAAGATGCTGTTTTTGTATTAGCAAGGGCAGACATAAACAGTGTTTTCACTTTACTTCTCCATTCTTTACTCTCTATTTTTTACTCTCCTTTTTTACTTATCGATGGTGAGAATAGCAAAAGACTTTCGCATCTCATTATTTATTTGTTATTGTTACTTTGCTCTGATTGGCTTATTCTTTTGAATCTCATTATTAGTTTGTCTTGGTTACCTTTATCTGATTGGCTAATTTTTATCACGTGATTATCTCGCGTATATAAGCTCGTCGTTTGTTTTACTCTTTACGTTTCTCTCTGACGAAGGGCCTTCGCTCGAAACATATAATATATATATATATATATATATATATATATATATATATATATATATATATATATATATATATATATATATATATATTCGTATTAAATAGTACGACATTTTACTTCCACCCCTAAAGTGGCTGTCAAGAAAACTTGAAAAACTCCAAATTTACCTGTGCTTTTTCTTGTGCTTTTTCTCACAGTAAATGATTACCACGATCAGGAAAACAATTAAAACTACCATGATTGCAATGACAACGTAGATTATCCAAGGTACGTCATCTAATTATTACGACAAAAAAATGAGATAGACTTTAGTATTGACAGCGAGCCTATATAGAATACAGTACAATGCAGTACAATACAACATAAGATTGCCAAGCAGTATTGTATAGTATACACTGCTGTATTACAGGGTATATCAGTCAAATAACATGATAGTCGTTGCCTGACAAAACCCACGGTTGCTTTTAAAAACATCGTTTGACAGTCCAAAAAAGCGGGGAGTATGCATGGTAATGATTTTTAAACTAACTTTCTTGTATGCAGGTGTATTTTTGCGTCTACAGGTTGCGTTTACGCAACCATGTAGCGCTATGTCAGCAGCATCATTGTTTCTATTATGCGCCTGACTGTGTTTTGTCAAACCACAGTCGCCTAGACCATAGTCAATCGAGATGTGGTCTGGAAACTCAGCTAAAGTCTTTGGTCTATCTTTTTGTTCGCCTTTATGCATTTTTATGCACGGTGCACGGTCACTGAACACATTGTATTTTGGTATAATGAACGAATTGTCCAATAGCAACGTTTCAGTTCAATCACTCAACCGTGCTTTTTAAATATTAATAAACCTAATACAAAGGGTGTGCACGGTTTAAGGTACGGTTCAACATAAAATCCCAGCTCATTATAGGCGCTTTGAAGTTTGCCGAGTTTCCAGACCATATCTCGATTGACTATGCCTGGACGCATGATATGACAAGCGAGCAGTAAACTCGTTCTCAGGGCCTTGCGAGTTTTGCGCGACGGCCGAGAAACAAATAAGATTATCTCAGCTTCATACACTAAACGCTGTTGCGCGACAAATTTTACGAACCGTACGCATTTGCACCGGGTAATACTCCTCGTGAAACTCGTTTCCTTTGGTTCACAAACCTTTGCAGTTTCGCGAAAATATTAGGGACCTTAAGATGCTAAGACGACGACAGCGGTTAAAAAACAATTCAAATTTTAGCATTAAAAGGAAGTCACGGTGAACTGACTACCGTATTCAATACTTGAAGCTTGTTTTATAATTTTCAAAGTGTTAAAACGGTTGCAGTGTCTGTGTTAAGGCAACCTCAGACAACAGTTCTCATTACCCCACGAGTCAACGTCGTCCTGAAGACGTGAAAATGGTCTGAGTGGCGTTGTATACAGAGCGAAGACGGTGTTCAGATTACTCTTGGGACTAGAAATTATTCATTATCTTTGTTTTGCAAGAAGAATGCTTTTGTTTGAAGGACGTCGTCCTCGAAGTTGCCGTCGTAGATCTTAAGGTCCCTATTGCACCGTGTAACACGCAGTACCTTTACACTTGTAAACGCATGTACGCAGTGCGTACCTATGTTTTAAAATGCATGTTTTTCAATTTGTGTGGCAACATTTTTAGTCTATACTTAGCATAAACATGGATTGTAAAAGGGCTTTTTATTATCCATGGTATAAACAAAAGAAATTTTTACAAAATTTCGGAAGTTTGACTATATAACCAACGTTTAGTTTTTGCCGATTATAAACTACTAAATTATTTTAGTAATTTATACATTTATAGTAAAAAAAAGTAAATGTGATTATTACCTTTGTTGCTCGATCTTGTTGAGTTGTTAGCTACAAATAAGAGAGTCGACAATTTTTTTTATTAAGAGGACTACTTTCTGCTAACACCTATACTGTGCTTTATCGTGCATTCACTACGTAAATTGGCTATTGCGATTGAACGTCAACTTAAGATAAGAGCACTTAAGTATTGGGAATATATTAAAATAGTTATAATTCTCATGATTTGTGGTACAAAACACAAATTTTAGAAGTTTAAAACTTTCTAATTCGGATTGAAAAAACCTGAACCGTTTACCACTGTCTCTAGAATTCTTGGTTTATATCTGACGTCATGGCGGCCATATTGGTGCACAGAAACAATGAAATGGCGGCCATATTGGTGCACAACCTTTATCCAGGGCCGTCCTCAGAAAATTCTGCAGGGGGGTGGGGTGGGATGGGTTGGTACGCTCAACTTTGCCGACTGCCTCGTAATCGTCATTCGTCAGTACTAGTATTCGCCGAGACTGGTCGACCACTGGCGAGTTCCGACTGCCGACTGAAATATCTTGTCTGCCGACTATAGAACAAATAAAGTAATTCTTGGGAGGGGGGTGTCACACACCCCCAAACCGGGTGTGTGACACAACACCACCCACCCCACCACCCAGCTCCGGCCCTGCCTTTATCTATGGGAATTTCACTCTATTCTTGTTCAAACATTTCGTATTGTTTCACCACCCCAACGGGGCCACCGATCACGTGAGTGAAAACGATCCATTGAAGTGTCTGTATGGAAATTGGTGACTAAATTCTTTGTTTTGTGTTTTTGTTGAAAGTTTATGCAAATGTTGCAGTTTCACACTTGCTGCACACTTTCTCACAATCGCTCAACCGTGTTGTATGAACTTAAAACAAAATATTTGTGCCGTTGAACCAGTTGAGCCAGACAACTGTAGTGACTACGCATGCATGCTTTTAAATGTTATTAGAGGAGTAAAATTCATTCTCCATATATCTAGAACCGACTAACTCCAGGAATGAAAATGAAGTCAAGCTGTATAATTACGTCGTTTTGAGTCCCCCTACAATTTTTTTCCATACTCAATATGGTTTCAGGTACACTGGTTCCAGAGGTTTTTAGGTCGGACGCGAGCGAAGCGAGCCAATTGCCGAAGGGAAGCTGAGGTACAGGATAGGTTTCAGGACGCGCGTAGGGGACTGAAGATGACATAATTACTAATAGCTGAATAATGTGTGCTCGTAGCATAGTTAATATTAACTATGCTAATAGTACAAAATGTTGACTTTAAATATAATTATAATAACTATAGTAAAATAAATTGTGTGATACGAATTTAAGTAAAAACTAGGATTATGCTATCTAAACCCGTTCATTTGGTACTGATTAATAACAATTAATTTTTCTTTTTGAAAGCTTTTGAGATTTTTATGTTACTATATGAAGTGCTAGAAGTATCAAAACATTTGGTACACAAGTGCAATTAATGTTAAGTAATTTGCGAATAAAACACTGTTTTTATTTGATAATTAGAATTTTAGATCTTTATATGATTATGTTAATAACAATACCATTACATCACAACATTTGAATTTTGGTATTTACCTGTGTTTGAGATAGTGGAGGAAGATGTTACTGGTATACTCGCGTTTTGTTGAACTGATGCCGTTACGTTGATTATTACTGATGACAGTAAAACGGGTGGAGAGGACATTGGTAAGATACTGGTTAGGACAGTGGTGATGTTTTGTACACTGGATGACGTTTTCAGGTATGGGTTACTGACAGTTCTCGAAATGCCGGATGGAAAATCTGAGGATGTGGGTGTATCTGAGGACATCTTTATAATTCCATTTACGATGGCAGTCGATGGTTTGGACGCTGGTACGAACAATGGCGTGGACGATTGTACAGTTGCCATGGTGGGCGTACCTAGTACGGATGTGCTCGATCGAATACTGGAATGTATGATAGATTTTACGTCTGTTGTCTGCATAACAAGAGAAATCATAGTTGGTAAGCTGCTGCTTGGTGATACGCTCGTTGACATATCATTTTCTCCATTAGAAGATGCAGCTATGCCATCCGCTGGAGAGGAGTTTTCTATCGCTCTGTTGACCGTTACAGTGGTCGAGTTAGCGACAGAGTTGGTGTTTAATTGTTTGTTACTGATGGATATAATAGTTTTAGTAGTTGTCAAGTAAACTAGGGATGGTGTTAGAGCGTGTGATTGAATAGTTTTAGTCAAATTTTCTGTCATTACCGTTGGTGATGGCACTGTTAGTTGGTTATCAGTGAATGATTGTGCTTTGGTTGTGTTGAAGTTCTTATAAATAACTGATGTGGTTGAAGGCAATGATATTTGAAGTGATACGCTTTCTAAGGACTCTGTTATTGGTTGCGCTAGTATAGTTTTTGATGGATATGCATTTAGATCGGTAGTGTATACGAACATGTGAGATTGGTTTGACTGACCAGTAGACGTCGATGTCAGATATTGTGTTTTTGATGCTGTTGTGTTCTTGCTAACGTAATTTGAGCTAACTAATGTTGGGGTTTTCATATTCATTGAGTTCATTCTAGTATAACTGGAAATATTTTGGTTAGAGTCACTTATGGAAAACGACATATTTGGATTTAAAATCGTTGTAGATTTAAGAAAAGGGTTGCTTTGATGTGTACTGGATACAGTATGATCCATTTTAGTATTAGATACTTTTTCTTCAAAGGATGATCTTATGCTGTCAGGTAAATTGCTAGACAAAGCCGCAGTAAAATTACTAAAATCCAAATAAGGGGAACTGGAGATTGAAGTCAAATTTTCCCTAGCTGAAATAGGTTGAGATATGTTTGTGGTTTTACTTAACTGAGTATTCACGGTTTCTGTGTTTATGTGCTGATTTTTAAAACTTGACGTATCGACTAATGACGTTTGCGCATGAGTGGAAGTTGAAATAATTGTTGGTGATAGCAGTCGTGAAGAAGGCCAATAGTCTATGGGTAGCGTTGTTAGGTTTTGGTAAGCTGAAATTGACTTCGAGTAAGATGCATTTCTGAGTGGGGAAGTTGCATTGAATTGTACAGATTCTGTTATGTGAAGCTTACTGGTATTGGAAATGATGTTAGTGGGAACTATTAGTAGTGATGGTGTTAAAACTGTTATAATGGAAACACTAACCACTGTCACGTTATGATCGAACGAACCATTTTGTTTTAGGTGCACAGCAAGGACGATGATATCTTGAAACGACATTGTCTTCAAGTCTAAATTTGAATAGGTTGTGACTGAGGAGATGTTGTTGAATGTTATTTCTTCGATAAGCTCTTGAGTCTTTGATGTAATATTTAACACACGGTAGTTGATTGGTGATGGTGCATTTGTCAACAAACTGACTGCTGTAGAAATTGACTTGTCAAGTGAAAAAAGTCTTCCAAATTTCTCTTCTAAAGTACGAACACTTTTCTTTTCCCAAATATCTCGCAACGTGTTGAATGACTTGCACTGAAAGTTATTTCCCACCTGACCAACGTTAATTGTTGCTAACTCTAACAGGTTGTAGTCGTCGGATTTAATCGAGCACACATTATTCAGGTCATCCAATGGATACATCGAGGCAAATTTATAATCTTGTTGTGTCCAACCATATAGCAATGTCAATTGGCGTTGGGTGTAAATAGTAAATATTTCGATTGCTGCAAAAGCATTGTCTTCTTTAATATTTAGTTTTTGTGTACCATGGAGGCTTACGACATCGGACAGTACAGAAGTTTCAACCAATTTCTTGTCTTTTTGCAGCGGTTCAATAAGTTCATAAAGTACATGTAACATTTGATTTATTGTGAAGTTTTTAATATCGGTATACGAAAAGTTAATGAGAGATGCAAGTTTTTGACTTGTGATAGACATGTTCTTCGCGGCATTGTCAAACGATATTGAGATCACAAGGTTTCTGAAAGGTTCCCATTTATCTGTGCAGGACAGCAACATTTCCTCTTCGAACGACGAGTCACTTTCAGTAATTTGGGTCACTGTGACGCGAAGTTCATCTAAAACACTTTTTGTAAGTAGTTGTAAAACATCTATTAAATTCTTAGTATTTATAACTGCGATGTCAGTGTCGCTCATGGTTGCCAATTGTTCTTCTGATGTGTTGAAGGTTTGGTATAAACTGGACACGACGGTCTTTTGAAAGGCTGGCAGTTTATCCAGTAGCATGCTGGTGTTATAGAGGTACTCGTCAACTTCGTTAAGCGTAAACGCTTGCATTTCTGTCACAGTCTTATTTACCATTTCAGCCAAGTAGCAAGACGTTAGGTTCAACACTGTTAATCTGTTGTTGATAATTTTGCGTGTGATGATACCAACTACTTTAATCCACTGTTGTTCGTCAACTCCATAAAACTCCATTATTGTGAGACCCAATTCGCTTAAAATTCCGTCAACGTTAAATTGATATCGTTTTTCTAAGACTTTTATTGCATTTTCCTGAATTTGGTAGATAATCGTTTTATCCGTAATTTTGTTAATATCGCCACCGGATGCGTCCACAATGCTTTGGACTTTTAGAGTATATGACCATTTGCTTTTCTTGATGTATCGAAGATCGTGTAGCTCAAGAGATTTGGATATATGCGAGGATACTGTTGTTAAAAATACAACGGTAATGGCTTTTCGTATTGTGTCTGTGACGCGTGTTTCTGAATCTGCTGCAGCATCGATAACTGTAACTTTTGAATAAAAAGGTTTGTCCTTATCATAGAAATATTTTGTCGTTGAACCTAATTCAACAGAACTTTGTATTAAAGGATTAAATGTTACTGGAATGTCATACGTGTCTTCACATTTTGCATTGCTTGAAAGAAGCAGCACCACCAAAGCGTAAAAGAAGACTCGACTGAGAACCATCTTGGTGCCGTTCTGGAATAATAATAATAATAATAATAATAATAATAATAACAATAATAATAATAATAATAATAATAATAATAATAATAATCAGGAAAGTTCTTCAAATTTGAGGAGTCTTGTTGACACCGAACCTCAGGAACTATAATACCGTTGATGATATGATCAATGTGAATTTGATACAATAATAATAATAATAATAATAATAATAATAATAATAATAATAATAATAATAATAATAATAATAATAATAGTAATAGTAATAGTGATGGTGATGGTATTGGTAATGGTAATGGCAATGGCAATGGTGATGGTAATGGCAATGGTATTGGTAATGGTAATATTAATGGTAGTCATAATAATAATAATAATTAACTATAATCTCGGATGGATCTGAAGTATAGATATATTAGTACATATATTAAGACAAGTAACACTATAATTTACAAAAAAAGTATATAAAATTTGCTCCTAGTTAAAAAATATCTATGTAAAAAGGCTTATAACAAAATTCACAGTCCATAAATATTTTCTTTTTATCAATTTTGCAAATTACCTTTCATCAAAACATTGTGATACGAATTTAACTAAGAAGTATAAAAATAATGATGATGATGATAATATGATGTCGATGATGGTGAACGATGATGATGATTATGATAACGATGATGATGATGATGATGATGATGACGAGGATCATTAATGACATGATTAAACACCGCAAGTTGTTTTAAATGTGATGTCAAGTCCGTTCTGCGCATGATCCACATCTTTGTTTGCGAAGGACCCACAAACAATTCGTAGATAATTACATGAAGTACCAGCTCAGTGTAAACCGTTCGAAAAATTAAGCGATTAATTCGGCTGGGATATCTCTTCGGATTTCTTCTACTTGTTTTGAAAATGCTTCGTTTTGAGTACAAGCAATGAAGAAGAAGCAAGAAAAGCTTGCATTCTTGAAAAAGGTATATCAGTATATATTTTGGTAAATAAAGGTGTAAACATTAGTTTCCTACATGCGGAGAACAGACTTGACAGCGCCTTTAAGCTTTTGTATATTTATAATAGAATTCAAAAGGCTGCGTTTGACGTCATGCGCGGAAAGGCATATTTTGTACGAAGGGTTTTAGTTACTCATGGTGTAGGGCTATATACTAACTCACATCTCACTCTGATGAAGTGCGGAGTCCGTCAAAACCTCGGCAGTTTACCACATTTTCACTTTGCTCTAACTCTCGTATAGGTCATTCTGAGGAATCAGTCGCTCAGTTGATTTCCCAATAGTAGAGACAAGTTTGATATTCCCGCATTTTAAATAGTCGACATGACTAAATTTGTTGGAGAGTAATTATTTTGAGTTCGACTGTTCCAAACCAAAAATTGGGGAGCCATGCAGCATGGGTACAAAACATGCTTCTCTTAAGGCTTGGTCGTTTCTAATTGTGACGACCTTTGGCGGCTGGTCTCGCGGGTTGGCCGGGTATTTACATACACGGCGTTCGCTAAATTCTTCACACTCAACGCTTATCACTATTTTCGTAAATCTATTTGATTTGCTAATAAATTTCTTGGTGTCCCTATATAAAGGTGTAACTTAAAAAGTTACAGTGATTGGGTCATGAACTGTAACTTTTTAAGTTACGTGTTCAAAACGTTTAGCTAGACTAGTTTTAATAATGCCTGACACTCATTTCGCCTGGCTGCGTTGAAAACCCCTTTTCTTTGGTGCAATACATTTATAGGTGTTTAATTAATTAACATGGTACTTCAGAAAGAACAAACATACATGCATATGCGCGTGTTATAGTTGTGCTCGTGTTATAGTTGTGCTGGTAGAAACAATTAAAATGACAATGTTTAAGCTAAATTGTTTAACGTTATATATGAAGGGCTTTCATTTATTGGGCATTATAGGTTATACTACTATTAGCAATACCCGTTACCGTTTATTTGAAGAACGCTTCGAAATCCACCTCCCCCCGTCAAAAATCTTGTTCTGACTTCTTTAGTATTTTTTTTATCCTATTTTATGAAGTTGGCGGCTGTCATATTTCTTCTACAAAGTAGGACTCTAGAACTTTTACTAACTTTTGATACAAGCATCTTCAGCCAGCGATTGCAAACGGTATGCTGTGTTCTATGCATACATTGTAGCTGTGAAATATACCTGCTCACCGCGAGGTTCACGTCACGTCTATTTTTAATACAGTGGTCTACTCCTGTCATCACACGTTGAACTGGCGTACAAAAAGAAAAAAAGTCGAGTGCTAAGTGGGCAGTGTTTTCGGGATAGAAGAAAGTGAAAAGATGGTAAACTGCTGAGGTTTTTGGTAACGAAATACTACTGACGTTTCGCGCGGAACCCTTCGTCGAAATAAAATCACATTTTCACTCTGACGAAGAGCTCCGCTCCAAACGTCAGTATTTCGTTACTAAAAACCTCGGTAGCTTATTACCATGCACTTTTCACTTTGCTCATACCAATATTAAACCTTTTTTGAATACTATAAGATTCTCAAAAACTTCAACAAACCCAGACTAATTAAAACGATCATTCTAGCTATAAAGCTAATGTGCTATACGTAGACGGTGGAGAAACTCAAATCTAAAATGTTAAAAGACTGGTGCATGCATGTACTCCCAAAATACTCGTACTCGGGATGTATAAAGCTCAGTCTAGAGAAGGCTCTTCGCTTTTTGGAAACATGAATCAAGCTTAATTCGTTCGAAACTTAGTACCTCTTTTACTATTATTTCTGCAATTCTATATACTAGCCCTTTGACATTTTCTAAAGATGATATATAGTCTAAAGACGATAGATGTATAAACAAGCATATTGCTAATTGCAGGGATTCAGCCAAATTTTCTTATTGCTTAGTGGTTAAATGAAATATTTTAATTTTAGCAAAGTGCTTCTGTATAGTTTGTCGATAAAAGAGCGAAGGTGCTCGTCTCTGTCTTTGATATAGCATCTAGTTTGGAAGAATCGAGACATGATAACGTTACGAACAATTCGCTTCTATTAATTTTTAATGCCCAGAATGAATGGTCAGACTAAAACAAAGGGAGCTGACAATGAAGAAGAATTAATTTAACATGCTGGAAGCATATTTCATTATTTTAACGGATGTGTGACGCGCCCTGTAAAATTGCTTATAAAGACTAAAGCAAAACGCTCAATTTGATAGGCTTACAATACGTATATTCACTATACCATATTGATTCAGACGTTTAAATAAATCATGTGCCGAAGTTTTGTCTTATAAAAGTTGGATAAGAACATTTTCATAATTGCCAAAAGACTATATATAAACTGTTTTTAGGAACGAGGTTCTAAGGTATATTAGCAGGTGAAACCACATATGGAAATTTAGCCAACAACCTACGCGTACATGTTTACTTTAACTTGGCTATATTAGAGTGATCTTGAAACCCTTTCAAATGTTACTTTTTAACTCGATAAAAGGGTCAATTGGGTACGAAACCATTGGTTCGTTTTGAATCACCAAGCCATTTTTCTAAATAGTTAGCAACTAACGTTCATCGTGTTAGGACGCAACATACTACTAATGTGGGCGTAAATTTAGGTAGACCACAAACCGCCAACGGTTATACTACTTGCTTTTCAGCTTACGATTTTAGGTCATATAGCAACTTTTAAATATTTTAGCGTACGGCAGCTGCGACAGGCGTATGTTATTAAAATGACTTGCTAATCGTGTCAAATCTCAAAATTTCGCAAAACGTTTATAAGAAGAAGTAAAGTTTACCAACGTATATACATACACTTATGTATACCTTTTACTTGCGGTATAGTCGTGCATCCGTCTGATGTTTTTGCGTTATGCTTGAATCAACGAAGTTCACGTTCATGTGATTGGACAATGCGGTTTTCTAACCGCTTTTGCATGTATCTGGTCAGTTTAGTTTACACAGTGTTGAACTAACATTTTTAGTTGTTTGTACAACGCCAAAGTCTCTAATATAGCCTTTAAATATACTTACCAAAACTGATTGTATATATAGATATTTGCCCAGTTTCTTATAAACGTGAATATTCACACGCGCTTTA
This sequence comes from Corallium rubrum, assembly GCA_964035015.1. Lineage (NCBI taxonomy): Eukaryota > Metazoa > Cnidaria > Anthozoa > Scleralcyonacea > Coralliidae > Corallium > Corallium rubrum. The sequence goes on from OZ035998.1 coordinate 39,206,689, forward strand.
ATTTGGACGAGTTAAAACTGCGGGACACACGATGACAATCCGCTTTTCTTTATTCTTAGCAAGTCTGAAATTCACCCAAAAGTCGTTCTGTTACTAGAGAACTTTCGTCTTGCGATTAAGTATGTTGAGAACTAACGCAGTACCATAAACGTATCTAAAATGCCTTGAATCGTTAAACTACAGGGTGTCTTGTATATATATATATTGTATATTTCTAAAACTTGGAAAACAATTTTATTGAGTTGTGTATATACATGCATAGTATAGTGTCCAGCATGACGTTTCCGTACTTTGTTCGCATTATAAAAGTTTTGTTGGTTATATATATATATATATATATATATATATATATATATATATATATATATATATACATACCTATATATATGCATGTCAGAATATTGCATGAATATTTTTATACTGTAGGGCGAAGATGACTCTGAAAATGTACTTTGCCAGTTGTCTGTTTGCGATTCACAAATATACTGTTGGCTAAAGGATTAGCGGGCAAGTTTCATTGCAAGCATCCAATCCATATGATATACTGAAGGGTATTGAAGCATTACTGTAGATTAAACAGTTACAAGAGCAGCTTTGATCAAATGCAGATATAGTATCTGTAATATTTAGTACTGCTAGGATAAAACGCCATACGTTACTCTTTTCACTTAAATGTGTACTTTGCGACAAATCTGATAATATTGACTAAAGCCGAGTAAAGGCTAAAGCACTTTTTATTGTATGCACCCCGTTTCCTTTCCATAATGAGAAACAGCATCAGAGAACTGCAGTTTATATATACGCGCAGAATGATAGCTTTGATGAAATTTTGAGTGTGTTTTTTTTTCGGATAAAACTTATTTATAACACCCTCAACAATATTCAGAAATAAATGTTTCCCCTGTCCAAACACTTAAGATAAACTAAACTAAAAAAGACTTAGAAGTACCTCGAAGTTCACGTCGAAGATCACTTGTACACAGTCAACCAAGTGATGTGCTTACCAGTCCATTCCAGTCTTATTCTTGTAAAAAAACTCAGTCTATTCGAGAGAAATACATTGACATTCCAGTCTTATTCTTGTAAAAAACCTCAGTCTATTCGAGAGAAATATTCAGCATGAATTGATTTAATATAGGTTAAGGTAGCGCTTGGAACAACTCAGACTGATTTCTTTTTTTTGTGACTCAGAAATATTCCATTGCCCTGACGACGTCCCTTGTATATCTGCATATATTTGTCGGTTGAATATTAATAATCAAGATATGAAAGCACCTGTCGTGAAACGGCCCGCTTTTTGTAAACATTCTTTATTCATGAATTATCATGCTAAACGTTTGCATGGATACGAACTTTGAAAGCTACGTGAGTTAGTTTGAATAAAATTGTTTATCATGCGATTTGTGCAACGGAACCGTTGTTTCAGTTGTTTGTTGCCCGCATAATTTAAACGTGCTCGTTCTAATTTGTGGAAGTTGCTTTTTGAATCTATAGAATCTTAATTTTGTACAATGGGAAATATTATTTAGTAGTAAACGACAGTATTTTTAAAATAAAAGAAGAGAGCGTTTGTCCCATCATTAAACTAGGTGCTTGTGTTAAGTGCTTTTTGGATAAACAGTTTTTGATGTATTAATTGTGCATGTATCAATTTAGCGTTTTTGACACTTTCTGGGTGTGCTATTTATGTATTGGTATATTCTAAACAAAAGCTAAGAAAGAAAGATAAAATCCCGATTGTTGAACTCAATATATATATATATATATATATATATATATATATATATATATATATATATATATGTAGTTATGGCACATGGCTTATATTTTCTATCTATTTTATGGAACAAGAGTAAGAAATATGCCGTGGCGTCGTCATCGTGTTTGTATATATAAATAGGATGTGACAGAATGCAATTATATGCAGTGTGTATAAAAAACCCTGAACCCTTAGAAAACAACCTATTGTAGTAGTTTGAAAGCCCTAAAAGCGCTGCGTTATAAATTAATCAGCACATAAGTTTAACAGGAAGAGAAAAAGCTTTTAAATACTTTCACCATGCATACCCTTCAAGTTATCTCAATTTCCCAGATGTATAAGACCGTGTGTTTCACGCATCTGTGGGTTCAGCGAAGTGCTTAGGGCTTTCAAACTACTACAATAGGTTGTTTTCTAAGGGTTCAGGTTTTTTTGATACACACTGTATAGGCGCAAAGTAAATGACACTTTACGTTAAGGTTATATACGACTGACCAATCACAGGGGACGTAACGTAAGGCACAATTATGTATGTATATATATATATATATATATATATATATATATATATATATATATATATATATATATATATATATATATATATATATATTTGTGAAATTCATTACTAATTCATGAGTTTTGCAGCCAATCCAATTTCAGAAATTACGTCACATGTATACCCCTGTAAACCCCATACAAACTAAAACCAATGATGCTAATTAGTTACAACCACTAGTGGATGTATACTCTTCTGATACAACCACTAGTGCTTGTAACTAATTAGCATCTCAATATCCCAAAGGGATTTTTACTATTTATTCATTTCACAAGTTCTTCACAACACTCGCGTCCTTGTTGTATTGAATATACAATCACTCGCCTTCGGCTCGTGATTGTATAATTCAATACAACACGGCCGCTCGTGTTGTAAACATTACATATATATATATATATATATATATATATATATATATATATATATATATATATATATATAATTTCGGCAGTATACTCAAACCCCACTATATTTCGATTTATAAATGGAAATATAGTAGGGTTTGAGTATACCGCCGAAATTATTTAACGTAGATTTCTAACGTTTCGAGCGAAGGCCCTTCGTCAGAGAGAAACGTAGAGTGTAAACAAACAGCGAGCTTATATACTTCTATATAAGAAAAATAATCATGTGACTAAAAATTAGCCAATCAGATAAAGTCGATAAAAATAACAATAACAATTTAATAATAAGATGCGAAAAAATTAGCCAATCAGATCAAAATAACAATATATCAATAATGAGATGCGAAAGACATTTGCTATTCCCGCCGTCGATGAGTAAAAAAAGGAGGGAGTGTAAAAAGGATGAGCGAGAGTAAAAAATAGATAAAAAGTGAAAACACTGTTTACGTCCGGTCCGCCCTTGCTAAACAAAAACAGCGTCTTCAGAAATGTTAAATAAAAGAAAAACGTTCATTGTGTGGGTGAATGGTTCCAATTTTGAAAATGCGACGAATGATACCCTGGGTACGAGGTTGCAGAAATGAGTGAGATTGCACAAACTTTCATGTCTGAAATATGATGCTTGACACTGGTAAAATGTCGGGCGACAGGCTCGTCAACATCATTGTTCCTCACGGAACGAAGATGTTCTTCAAACCTGTCAGATAAACGCCTGCCAGTTTCACTGATAGAGCATGCGGCATTTACTGCAAGAAAACCCGTTTCTGGTGGCGACGATAGCTATAAAAACTCTCCATATAAAAACCGCAAAATCTGAAACAATATTTAAAAATAAGTTGTCTCAGAATATTTTTTATCATTATTGTATGTAATTGTATCATTGTATTTTAAATTTTTATGTATTTCGTTAGTAAATAGAAAAAACGTAGTATACGAATTTCCTCTTTTCCATGTGATTAGTTTTTAGCCTATTTTATGCGCGAAACTGGTCAATGATAACATTTTACTTTTTCAGTTTAAAACATCTAAAATTGTTGGACCTCATTCCAAATACTGATACTTGTATAATTACAAGCTAACTGTCTCGTCTAACTGTATGGTTATTACAGTTGGCTAGCACCATAGTGATGTCAAAATTATTAATATTAAGTTTGTATATACAAATTAAGTGGTAATAGAATTTTGATTGATTGATTTGGTTGATTGATTGATTTAATTACTTCATGTACAGCTTTCATGTAAAGAAGTTGTTAGGTTATGAAACCACCATATCTAAATAAAATTGAATCAAATCAAAATCACTGAAAATTCTACATGTTTCCTGTTGTGAGAAATACACACTCACATGCTTCATTCGAATTAATTCGGTTTAATAATAGTAAAGATATATAAGCTTAATTGTTAATTGTTTGCTGTACAAGCTGTGTTAGTTAGTAATACTCAGAGCTCAGAGTTTTTCTGAGTATTACTAACTAACACAGCTTGTACAGCAAACAACTAACAATTATTACTAACATCAAGCTGCAATTTCTGAAAATATAAGCTTCTTCGATAAGTCATTAATTAGTGACAGAAACCGAGGTCACTACGCTTGTTATTAACCCCGAGACCAGCGTAGTGACCGAGGTTAAGGTCATTAACCGACTTAGTTTATTCATGACACCGACGATATTTGTCGTTATTTACCAAAAAAATAGTATTCAGACGTAGTTTTAAAGCGATATCGTAGGTCGCTTAATATGCAAGGTCAATAACCCATATATTAAGCGTGGCACATCAATGATAATTTATGCATGAATAAACTAAGGATAATTAAAGGTTACACACAAGACAAAAAAGCACGTGTATTTTACATAAGACATAAAATATGCTTATAGACATTAAAAAACTTATAGATATCAATAAAACAACCTACGGTTACATATACAAGTAATTCACATTTAGTTATCAGTGTTATCGGGTCCACAGTAATTAGCGTCTTGCTGCCACAATTTTCTAGTGAATAAATTAAATTAATTAGGTCTACTCCTACTCTATAAAGATTTTGAAGTTCACGTTGATGATTAAAGTTTTCTGTTTTATGTGAGCTTTCTTCATTCGAGTTTTCTTCGCTATAGTCGTCTTTACTGAATCATTTCCATCTGTATCAGAATGACCAGTTAACCATTTCTGCAAGTGTTTTGGCTTTGATAGTTTAACAGTTGTACTTAGTGTTAGGAAAGAATGACTCGATAGGGGTTGTTCAACGGGCGGTGTTAGGAAATATGATTGGGGTACAGTAGGCTCATACGGAGAATTTAACGTAACGTGTTTAGGTTGTTGAGTCCGACTTGTTATTAAGTTTTAGTAACCGTTATTAACTTTTCAATACTGGATCACTTGGTATTCTTACTGTTACTGTTTCTTCAAAAGTGGTAAAAATGCAAGTTTCAACCTCAAAAAGTGCTCATGAATATTTTAGAAAAGAATGAAACTGACGTTATGCATAGAATAACGTTGAGAGCATCAAGTACTGTTAATAAATAAACTGTTTCAGTCGTTGCTATGACAACAGTGACGTTTCAAAATGGCCGTAAATTTACATTTAATTCAATTTATTTCAAAAACGAGTTTGGTGACTCCCAAATTTTTTTGCATTAAAACATTTCTTTTAATTTAAGTAATCAATAGGGAGATTTAGAAAAAATTCTGTAGATCCAATTTTTTTATCGAAGAAAAATTATGGTGTTTCATTTTTCAGAAAAGTTGGATCTACAGATTTTTTTTTAATTCTTAGTTTGATTACTTAAACTTAAAATTATGCCAAAAAAAATTGGGAGTCACCGAACTGGGAGTGAACGACGTAAATTTACAGCCATTTCTGTTGTCATAGCAATGGCCGAAACACATCTGTTAACAGTATCTGATGCCTTCTATGTATAACGTACTCAGCTTCATTCTTTTCCAAAATATTCGTGAGCGTTTTTTGAGGTTGAAACTTCACTTTTGAAGAAACAGTTGGGAGCCACCTTAATAGGCTTTCTAAAGCTGACTATCTTAACATGCTTTACAAACCATTCCTTGATAAAATTAACAAAATATTTCCACAAAACCTAACTACATGTAAACCGATAATAAACACGTACAAATGCAGTCAAACCTGTATTAAGCGGCCCTCCATTAAGCGGACACCCTGTATTAAGCGGACAGTTCCAAAGTCCCGAATTGAATCCCATCATAGTCAATCGAGATATGGTCTGGAAACTCGGCAAACTTACACCGTGCACATCCTTTGTTTTAGGTTTATTAATATTTAAATAGCACGGTTGAGTGATTGAACTGAAACGTTGCTATTGGACAATTCGTTCATTATACTAAAATACAATGTGTTCAGTGACCGTGCACCGTGCACAAAAATGAATAAAGGCGAACAAAAAGATAGACCAAATACTTTAGCTGAGTTTCCAGACCATATCTCGATTGACTATGATCCCATGTTAACCATACAAAGGTCACCTCTATTATCCCTGTATTAAGCGGACAGTGTTTTCTTTTATTCATTTATTTAACATATGTTTCTCCTTAAGATGGTAGATATTAAATTAGCGTCTTTCCTGTTTTCGTAAAACCGTATCGGGGGTGGGGGGGGGGGGGGGGGGCGGGGAGGTACGGGAATGGGTGCGAGATTGACAGGGGGCCTGGGTACGAGAACCTCTATTGAGCAGACACCTCTATTAAGCGGACACTAACTAATTCCCCAAGGGTGTCCGGTTAATACAGGTTTGACTGTACATCTGACTTAAGTTTTTCTGTGATTTTTCAAAGTGTCGTTTTTGCGGTGAAATGTACAACCTTGGTCAAAATTGTTGGGAAACTTTGCCATTTTACACATGAGTGAAATGCAATAATAGAACATTTACTGTCTTTGACAAGCTCCAACGTACTGAGCTGAAGCTCAGTAAAGCCAAACCTGAAGTGAACGTCGTGCAGTTATCATAGAATTTTTAATTAAAATTTTATTTATGTATTTATTTATTTAACCTTATTCAATTGCAATTTTGTTTTGGTGATGATGTTTTTGTCACTCGTTTAATTACAAAAGTAACGTTCTCGTTTCTAGTCTCTTTGTGTTCTTTTGTCTCAGCGCACGTGAAATCAAGGTATTTTGGAGACACTCCTATTGTGAAATATATCACTAATTATATAGTCGCTTTCTATTTTATAATAATTAGAATGATGCGAACCAAATGACTAAATGGAAACCATGCTTATATGCATGTATAGGACAAAGATTTCTCCACTGTGGACTGTCTAGTACTTTTCAATTCTCAAGAGTACCACTAGAGATGTTCAACGAACAAGAATGAAGCACAAATCTACACTGGAAGACCTTTAAGAGGAAAACTCTATTTATTCATCGTGCTTTTTTTCTGTCGAGCTATCTTACACATAAAGCTAAACTTGTAAAGGTGTCTTATATGAAACTATAAAATTGGTCTTCGGAGTTCGGGTTTAAGTCAACGTAAAAATGCTTACATAATTTTGCAAAATTTTTATAATGCCGGCAGATGTACTTTATAACTAAAATAATTGGCGATTGCTGTTGTGGTGTCCCTGCCATTTTTCTTTCTAGGGTAGTTTTGTAGGGTTTTTTTTTGTATTTGTAATGTACATTTTTTCTTTGGCGAATTTAATAAATCAAATCAAATCAAAATCTTGTTATTAAATATGGCGCTTCTAAAATCTCGGACTTTTGAATGTTTTTCTCCAGAGTCTCTTGATCTTTTGTGCGTCGTGCTAGGAGCAGTAAGACAAAATAAATGAGTGAAATGAAGCGAAATGAAATGAAGATCTAATTAAGATATTAGGTAATAGATAATAAAGATATGACTTAATTATTATTTAGTTTTTCTTGCAGCCGTCTGAATTTAAATTGATATTTCATTATTCTGTGGCTTTTGTGACATCTTTTTATGATTATTGGTAAATTACTGGTATCAACATCAACAATAATATCCCCATTTCTAGATAAAAAAAGGAATAAAGAGTTAATGTTGTGCTGTTATGTGAAGTATTTTTAGGCAAAATATATACAACATTAAAATTCGTAATATCATACTTGAGTTAAACGATCTTTCCGATGAATTAACGACCTTTGTATTCGTCGAATTTATTTTTACACTACTTGTGACTTGGATAACACCTGCAATATAGATATTTGGATAAGAATGAAGTCAAGGTATATTATTGTATCTACTGCCCATGCCCGAGTAGATACTATGCTATCGCCCGTGTTAGAAAGTAACAAAAGAATGCCTTCGGAGCCATTGAGCCAATCAAAACATATAGGATGAAAGGACAACTAATAACTACTGTACACCAAGTATTTTGTAAGTCAATGCTATGACCTTATGACATACACGGAGCGAGATATTTAAGGAGCAATATCATGGCCAGCATCTACATTCATGTCAAAAATTTTGTTCAGCACTCAATACAATGTTGTTATCATTTTTTTACCATAGTAGCTATAGGCGTTAAATGCAGTAGATACATGCATAGGCATTAAATGCAGTAGATACATGCACGCCTGGGCGTGCCTATTATTTTGTTTGTATTAGATCGGTCTTTAATCAATCATCACCTATAGTAAATACAGTATAGCCATCATACCTGTTCCCGAAGAAGTTGAAGAGATCATTTGGAGATCTGTCATACTTGCCGAAGCGTTAGGGTGGATTGAGCTGACCGAGTTTGTTGCATTTGTCTGCAAGAGAAAACGGAATTCCATGAATTAGAAATTATTGCTTGGCAAGGAGTTTTATTCAACTTAAACGACACTGATTAAGGAGACAGAGATTCCAGGTGGAAAACGTAATTTTGTTAAAAATATTAAAGTCCAGACAATTACTTCGAAAAAGCCCATAACATTGAAGAAATGGAAAAATGAAAATATTTATTGAACTAACGTTTCGTCGCTATACACGCAACATCTTCAGAGTGATTAAATTATTACAAATACAAAGACTTTATATACTGTACATAAGGTTACAACAACAAGTTGTCTTAAGGTTGTCTTAGTAACCTTATGTATATAAGTCTTGTATTTGTAATAATCTAATCACTCTAAAGATGTTGCATGTAGCGACGAAACATTAGTTCAATAAATATTTTCATTTTTCCATTTCTTCAATTTTATGGGTTTTTTCCAAGTAATTGTCTGGTCGTTTATATTATTAACAAAATTAAAGGACAATTCGTATGCCTGCCTATTTTTCTGCCTCTTTTACGGCTTACATACCTACCTAACCACCCATTCCTTCTATTTCCCCTTTTTCCTTCCTTCCTTCCTTCCTTCCTTCCTTCTTTCTTTCCTTCCTTCCTTCCTTCCTTCCTTCCTTCCTTCCTTCCTTCCTTCCTTCCTTCCTTCCTTCCTTCCTTCCTTCCTTCCTTCCTTCCTTCCTTCCTTCCTTCCTCCCTTCCTCCCTTCCTCCCTCCCTCCCTCCCTCCCTCCCTCCCTCCCTCCCTCCCTCCCTCCCTCCCTCCCTCCCTCCCTACCTCCCTCCCTCCCTCCCTCCCTCCCTCCCTCCCTCCCTCCCTCCCTCCCTCCCTCCCTCCCTCCCTCCCTCCCTCCCTCCCTCCCTCCCTCCCTCCCTCCCTCCCTCCCTCCCTCCCTCCCTCCCTCCCTCCCTCCCTCCCCTCCCTCCCTCCCTCCCTCCCTCCCTCCCTCCCTCCCTCCTTCCCTTCTCCCCTCCTTCCCTCCCCTCCCCTCCCTCGCTCCCTCCCCTCCCTCGCTCCCTCCCCTCCCTCGCTCCCTCCCCTCCCTTGCTCCCTCCCTCCCTCCCTCCTTCCCCTCCCTACCTCCCTCCCCTCCCTCCCTCCCTCCCTCCCTCCCTCCCTCCCTCCCTCCCTCCCTCCCTCCCTCCCTCCCTCCCTCCCTTTCTTTCTTTTTATAATCCATTTAATTAAACAGTTCAGCTTAATTAACAATATATAAAAAAACAGATATATAGGGCCCTAATGGGTAGCCTATATCTGTTATCCACACAAACCGAAGAAAACTATTTACAAATCATATAATATTTACATAATTAAAAATTATAATAATTTTTTTTCTTTCTTTCTTTCTTTCTTTCTTTCTTTCTTTCTTTCTTTCTTTCTTTCTTTCTTTCTTTCTTTCTTTCTTTCTTTCTTTCTTTCTTTCTTTCTTTCTTTCTTCCTTCTTCCTTCCTTTCCTTCCTTCCTTCCTTCCTTCCTTCCTTCCTTCCTTCCTTCCTTCCTTCCTTCCTTCCTTCCTTCCTTCCTTCCTTCCTTCCTTCCTTCCTCCTCCTTCCCTCCCTCCCTCCCTCCCTCCCTCCCTCCCTCCCTCCCTCCCTCCCTCCTTTCCTCCTTTCGTCCTTCCCCCTCTTTCCTTTCTTTCTTCACTTCCTTCATTCATTACCTTGGCCAGGAGGTTATGTTTTAGTTTGTTCGTGAGCATGGTGGTATTGTAGAGGTGCTTATCAACTTCGTGAAGGGTAAACGCTTTGATTTCATCGAGAGTCTTATTGATAAGTTTAGCCAAGTAACACGAGGTTATTTTTAACTTTTCACACTGGTTGTCGATGACGCTTTGTGTGATAATACCAACTATATCAATCCATTGCTTTTCGTCTGCTCCTAGGAATTCCATCATAGTGTAGCCAAGCTCATTTTGGATTTTGCTCATGCTAAAGCTGTAACGATTTTCTAAGACTTTCATAGCCATTTCTTGGAACTTATACAATTCCATATCTTGGTTAAATTCGGTGATGCTCCCATTTGATACCATTATCATGTCGTCGATGGAGATATTGTAAGACCATTTGCTTGGACCACTAAATTTTAGATCGCTTAAAGTCAATGTTTTCGCGACGTATGAAGAGTGAGTTGTGAGGAAAACAACGGAAAGTTTTTTTTCAACGAGATCTTTCAAATCTTTTTCAGTGTCGTCTGATACATCAGTGAGTGTTACCTTGGAGTAAAAATTCACATGAGCGTTGTACATTGTTTTTACAAAACCTGAAAGGCGTATTGGGCTTTGAATGAAAGGATTTAAGGATAATGGAATCACGTAGGATCTTATTGCAGTCACACGACCAACCACTGAGAGGAGCAGAGTAATGATCTTGGCGATTGTGGTGTCCATTTTTGGTGTAGACCTGTGAAATACGTGAAAAAAATTGGTGTCGTATACTGAAGGGACTTTCTAAAATTTTCCAGTAATATACTTTTTACACCTTGATCAACCTATGCAAATTGCTGTAAAAAGCTATAACAGCATGTATGACTACCAGTTCCGTGGGCACAAAAAAGTGGGCACAGTTTGAAAAAGATTTTAAATCTAGGCACATATGTTATATCATAGAAAAGGGGCACTTAATTTACACCAGGTTTCAGCGCCCGTGATGATTGCTAATGTTTGAAGGTTAGTTGTCTGATATTGACTAAACGCTCGTTACACAAATGATAAACATTCTGCGTGATCGAGGTATTTTGAAGAAACATAATATTTTGTGTTTGTAGTTGTAATATGACTTGTATGCTCAAATCAGCACAGCTAGCCATTATGGTATTTTGTTTGTATTCTTTGCAAGTGAATAAAACTAACCCTGGAGATAATTTGGGATTTAGAGGAAATATATAATTAAGGATAAGAAAAAAACAATATCTACAAAATATATAATTAGTACCCGGACATTATATAGAAATTATATATTAATATATACAATAATGTTATTCAAATTGTAACGTCGCGATTACATCGTTGGTCTTTTTTCCTGTGAACTCAGCGTTTTACAGTTCAGGGTAACAGGGGTTTCATTAGAAGCCGGCAACCGGCGAACTCCAGCGGTTACTTTCCAAATCATCGTCTGCTACTTTCATAATCATTGTTTTAAATTTTAATTGTAAGTACCGTATACGTGTTCACTTTGAGCCGTTCCATTTTCTCTTGAAAACGTAAATGAACTTGAATATGAAGAAAGCTGGTTTCTGTGGAAATTTGTAATTTCTTACCTGATAATTTTCTGTATTAAATCTGTATTAGGGACCTTAAGATCTAGGACGGCAACCTCAACGACGACGTCATTTAAACAAAAGAATTATATTTGCAAAACAGCGAGAATGAATAATTTTTACTCCCTAGAGTAATCCCAACACCGTCCCCGTACTTTATACAACGCCACTTAGAGCATTTTCACATCTTCAGGATGACGTCAACGGCTAAAAGATGAGAAGTGTTGCTTAAGATTGACTTCAAATCTTCAATACAGACACTACAATAATTTTAGCAAAGTGCTGGAAATGGTGTTTCCGAGGTTCTAGACTTCAAAAATTTCCCGGCTGCGCCACCCCAACAAATGCTGTCCTAAATTGCTACCTCCATGTTCAGCCGCCTACTTTCTAAAATGAGCCTGCTACTTTCAAAATTAATTAAACCCCTGGGTAACCTCTACTTGATTAACGCTGAATTTGTGTAAAATATCGCGCGCTCGCCTTTTCTATTGTATACGAATTAAATTATTTTCTACTCCGCTGAGATGGGTTTCCATATACTGTTTAATGTCGCGCGATCGAATTTTTGCGATTATTTTTATTTGTCTTATGGGCTCTCGCGGCTGCATGGATCCGTTCTAGCTGAGGGCTCATGAGACAAAAAATTTTTTCGCGAAAAGACGATGCCGCGACAAAAAGCACTGTATGGAAATCTAGCATTATATACGGAAACTCACAAGACAAAAGAAAAAGTTAATGGCAATCCAGACTAAGATTCTATTATCTATCCAATTCTTTTTTCATTAAGAAATTTGTTGTCAGTCTAGAATATTCGATTAAAGTGCTTCTTCGTTTTTTTCTGGAGTGGGAGGAATGAGGGGGGCGAGAATGTTTGTAAGTCGTATATAGCTAGCATGCCAGGCGTTACGATTTGGCTCTATTAAAGTCGTATACAATGCTAAATATACCCTCGGGCTTTGCTTCCATTTAAGCATCAATGACTGATAAACTTTATAATAGCTTTCTGTTTCTTTCAAATACACTAAATAAAGGGAGTGTTGGTATTCAAAAACCGAATAAAGATGTTAAAAACGCTAGCAACACGTTTATTTTTAAAAATATGCAGTTTGAGGCGTGCTGTAAAATGTGAAAAATCTTAATGTTTATAATGCTTTTCGTACTTCTAGGTATGTTATATGATATTAATTTAGTTAAATCTGCAACGGTTTGGATATGAAGACACGTAACTGTCTTGCCTTCTAGCTGTGCACCTGTTTCTTGGAACAATATGTCAAGTGCCTTTAAAATGGTTTTTAAATGGTAGGGAACCTACACTGCATGCATAATACGGGTTGTGTGACATGTTTGTTTGACTGAAGAGATGCTGTCTTATTTTTGAAATCCGAATTATGCTCTAGGTTTAACAGTGATTCACTTTTTACGTAGTCTCATTTTACAAAATATTTAGTTCTTGCTTCGTTTTTAAGTTTTTACAGACATTAAAGCTAAGTTATATTTTTGTATAATTATACAAACTCGACTTTGCCAGGTGACTCTTAAAGGTCTTTTCTCAAACAGTAAAAGATAAATTTAAGCTAACCATACATGGGCTGTTTCTTCAAATTAATTTTAAAGACTTTTCACAATCAGATCTTCATTAAACGAGTGTGCCGCATGGTTCCTATGCATGTAATCTTGCTCTAAGTTAGTTATGTAGCCATGTAGTGATTTTTACTGTATTGACGCCATATGAAACTTGTAAATTATAACCTACCTGTGTCTTGTTAGTTCAACCTGTAAATGACGAATTGGATGTAATCACTAATCTTTATAGCTGTCGAACTTGTGCTCTAGAGCTTTTCTGATGCCCTTACGTCTACAACTTGTTGTCCTGACTACTTTAGCGTCGAAGTCAATTAGTGTGTCTTTATAGTTCTCATGTCTGATTTGTTTCTTAGTAACACTCTTTTTAATTCCCTTCGCGGTTTTACCGGTACCACCTGTTCCGTTGTCTTTTAAATACGAATATATTTTACTTCTAAGACCAACGAACCCAACTATGGGAACGCCAGCCGCTTCGTCCTTCATCTTCCCAATAACCTTTTTGTTTGATTTGTTGTGATAAACCGAGCTTTCTGGATAGTCCGAGTTGTCAAAAATATCTTTGTCAGCCCAGAAGTCTTTGTAAACGTCTTGTGTTTCAATTTCATATGTCAGACTGCCCGTATCCGTGAACAACAACTTAGCCCTGCTTCCGTATTTCTCTGAATATGTAGTTGTAATGGAAGTCGTACATTAGGGTTTTTGACAGATCTAGAATACACATACCAACGTAAGCCGGTCGGTTCAGCGTCAAGGCTTCTTTGATTTTGTGAACGGCAACCAGGTTTTCATTGAATATTTTGGCGGACACGAAGGTTGGTTTTGAAACCAGCTTTAACAGCTTTTCTTCACTGGTGACCAACCGAACGTCTACACGCTTTCTCAGGTTTTCCATCGTCTTACCGAAGACGCTGTTATTCATCAGCTTGAAGAAGTCCTTTTCGAAGGCGTTTCTGGCGGCGGTTCTCTTCACCGTGTTGAAGTCGATGTACTGCTTCAGCCACTTCGACTGATTGAACAACAAAACCCGGTAAACTCTCTTCACTCTCATTCCAAGACTGACGTACAGCTGTAGGTTTCTGTAGTGGACGACGTATTTTTCCTTGTATATCAGGTTGGTTACCAACTTACTGACACCACCAACGCTGACGCCAAACTTCTCTTTGATTTTAAAACAATACCCCGACAGCATATCTTCTCGTATTTCCGTCTTTTCGGGAGCTAATGGGTAGTCGTTGTGTAGGTCGTGAAATTCATCGGGATATTCAAGATCAACCTCAAGTATCATTCCAGTTTGACCGTCGTCCTTCAGAACTTTCCAATCCACGTTTCTCAACTCAACTTCACTCATCCACCTAAATCCACCAATTGGGAGGCACTGACTCATGGCCCAACCATACAAGTTGTTGGCGTCCAGATACATTATGTACTTCACAGCCTCGTTTTCGTCATACCCCTTCATGTATGGGTTGTTTGCCTTCCCACATCTGTTGGCTATGTAGCTAACCCCACCTCTCATTCCTTTTTCGATGAACTGGAACATGTCGATGTCAGTCATTAGCTTCAACTCAGTTCCCGTCATTTTCAGCATAGCGTCCCAGGCCAACCCCAGTGAGGTGAAGTAGTGGCAGGGGTCCAACTTATAGTACTGGATACAAGTCTTCCTAAAGTTCTCAAAGACGTCAGCTAACAGGAGAACATCCGATTTCAGGTATACGTCATGGTAGTTCCCCATTGTCCTCATTCCAAACGAGGTCCAAACCTCCAAAGCGTGTGTGTAATTATTGTCCGATATTTCCTCATCATTCAGTATACTGTAAAACTCACTCTTTGGTGGGAGTTTCGTTTCGTTAAACCGGTTGAAGCTGTCCATGTAGTCATAGGGGTAAACACCCTTCGTCCTCATCAAATCCAACCTTTCACCAAATTCTTCAACTGTGTATCTGAAGGCGTTTTCCGGGAGATTTCCAACCAATTTTTCCAGGGAACTACTCATAAACTGAAGACTGTCCAGAAACACAAGGTTCTTACCTAACATGAAGGCCATGTACTTCTCCATATTATTCGGGATGACGTTAATTTCCTGTCCGAACTTTCCAATTTCACCCATGATGAGATGGCTATCATAACCCCTAAGGTTGTGTAAGATGACTGGTACTTTATGAGTTAGTCTGTGATTTCTGTTACAAAGCTGGTGGGCCGATACCCGATACCTTCCTGTTACGTGACAGTGATCCCTAACAACAACGTCTTCTGCTATGTACTCCAGACCACAGATGTCGGCAGCACTCAAAACCATATCCTGGTTGAAGTGATCTTTCTTTGTTTTCTTACAATACTCCGCTTCTCCCAACATCTTTCCAATAAACTTGTTGACAGCACCAGGGCCTCATATACACCTGAACAGGTTTGCTGTATCTGTCGTCATAACAACAGACAACCTTATATCCATAACCACAATCAGTATGTTTTTGGTACTTCTCCATGTATGGTTTTTTCTCTTTTTCCTCTTGGTTTGAGGGCGCTAACACCTCCGGTCTGTCAACCTTTTCCGTGATTGCCTCGAAGTCAGCGTACACAACAAACGGAACATTTAACTGTTTGTGGAAATTACTGTACTTCAACACGTTCTTACCGGTGTCAGGCATCCTAACAGCCTGTTTACCATTTACACTGATACATACAGCCTGATGTTTGTCCAGAACCTCCGCTGAACTGAAACATTGGAGGCAGTAAACACAGTAGTGTTTTTTTTCTTTATGTTTTGTTTTGTTGTACATAAACCTATCAAAGTCCTTGATAAGGACGTAATGTTTGTTGTTCCCGTTGGTTATAATCAGGAGGTTCATGAGGTCGGTGAATTTCTCCTTTGAGATGTAAACCGGAAAGGTTAGTTTGTCTTCGTAACCAAAGACGTTGATACGTATCCTGTTCTGTCTTTCCACCCGGTTGTATTGTTTCTGAGTTACAGGGAAGCTGACTCCACTATAGTTCAGGTCGTCAACGTGGTTTCGGTACTTTGTGGGTCTTTGTGGGTTTTTTAAGACAGGGAACTTATGAGTCAGGTGGCACCACATAAAGCACTTGTCATCATTATTCCTAACATTGATCAACCCCTTCCGACTGTTTTTCAACTCTTTAGGGAGGTCGATGCGAGACGAGCCTTCCAGTGGACTGTACACAGTCAGATTGATGTAGTGACCGTCGACTGAGTTTACTGTCCATCCAGATCCCTCGCTTATCCACCGGGCTATTACCCCAACCACCACCTGCTCATTCGCGGCGTCAACGTCCTGACCGATCTCACTACCGTTGATTACAGTCTTGATGTGACTGTTGAAGTGAGCCGTTTTGTAGGTTGTTCCGCCAGACACCTCCTTTTCAAGAGTTACAACCAACGTTTCGGCGAACTTCAACCCCCTCATTTCAACCAGTTCCCGACGTAGTAATCGTACCACATCATTCCTGAGGGCGTTTACCTGTTCTAGTGGATACTGGCTTACCACAGTACAACTGAACGACTTGGTTTTGCCCCTTAAGGCTCTGTCTAACTGATTTATGTCATAACCAATCAACCTCTCGTAGAGACGGAGGATTTTCGTCGGAATAGTCATCGTCCTGGTGGTCAAACAAAGGTGGTCATATTCCGTTAGGTATCGTTCCAACCACTCGGTGTAGAACTTGTCCGGAGTACGATCCCAACCAAGTTCCTTATACACAACAGATTGTTATCAGACAAGTCCTCCGTTCTTCCCTTTCTAAGATCCTTCAGACTATCCAATACCTCAATCCCTCTTCTTGAACACAATCTGATGATGTAATAGTTATACCTAAAGAAGTTACAACCTTTTATCAGATCCTTACTGTTCATCACGTAGAGAACCTTGGAGAAGTCGGCTAAAACCATATCAACAGCTGTGTCCCTGACGACTCTAGTGAGTCTCTTCCTCATCCAGTGATTTCTCGAGTGCTCGGAATGTTTGTGGCCAACAGCTGCCCGGTATTTCCCAACAACATACCCATATTCTGTGTCACCACACCCTGGACAGGAGAACATTTCAGTGTTCACCTGTACACGGAATCTGGAACAACCTCCACACCATAGTTTCGTACTACGTCCGGGCGGATCCCGGGAAATATCTGTTAACTCAATCCCCATCTGCTCACAGACCCACTCAACGCTTGAAGACGGCAAGTCCCTCAACCCTTTTGGTAAGTCCGACCAGGAGACAGACATTATAACTAAATCCCAACGAACCCCCTTAACCCTTACAAAACCAGCTTGGACATCAGATACCCACCAACCAGACCAACAGACCCAATAAACAGGGTTTGGTACTCTTTCATCTCACCCGATGGCTTGTAATAGTCAGACAACTCAGGCTTTGGCCGGGACAATCCAGCAGCCTCAACTTGTCTTAGACTGTCCTTCAACAGATCCAGAGCGTGGTTCGTTGTGTTGATGTCAGCGTTGGCGTCAGACAGCTGCTGTCTCAACCTCTGTATCCTATCCTTTTTAGCTACCTCGCTTTCATACCATTTCTCCTTTGCTTTAGCCAGCTGCTCAAGGGCGTGGTTGTGTCTTTTGATTTCAGCTTCATATCCGGTGTGATTTAACTTTGAAAACAGGAATCCAGCACCCGCGAAGGCCAAGGCGTTAAACAGTCCACCAGCAACTACACTAGCCATCTATATAACTAGAAATAATACACCCTTTCGTTATAAGTATTTTGTGATAATAGAATGGATATTAAGCCTGTCCCAGAACGGAATTTTGAGTAGGTCATAACCGTTGTCCTTGGCGTACTCGTCGTTCATTTCGTCGTGTCTCTTTTGTACCCTAAAGCGCCTCTCTGCCTCTTGGGTTATTTCACCCGACCAGGTGGAAGGGTAAAAATGTTGTTCACCATCATACTCAATCAGTACAAAACTACCATCACTAAGAGGTATTGCAAAGTCATACCTCAAAAGACCACCGCCCAACCCCACTAACCCATCAAAAGTCTTCTCCCTGATTGCCTCAACTCCATTAGCGCGTAGGGAATCCTGTACATCTCTCTCTCCCCTAGACATAGGGGGCAGCCAACGTGTCTCGGTGTTCATAATAACCAACAAGTACGAGACTTTCTTAGGCTAGTTAGGTTTTGAAAAAGGGTCAACCGGTAAATACCCTTTTGATTGGGCATACCTAATCCCAACCGTGCTGATTCCAACGGCTAGAGTCAGCTTGACGGTACCTTTTACCGATTCAGGAGTACCCAAAGGTTCTCTCAATATCTTCCTCGAGGTCATGGAAATCGCCACAGCTCCGCTTGTAATCAGGAGAGCGTCGTAGAGCTCGTTCAACAGTTCTTTTCGGTCGGTGGTTGACATTATACTACTACATATTTCACTCATGAAAGCTGTCTAAAACCGGGGAAGTCTGGACGGGGTTCTGTGGTTTGGATTTCACTACAGTTCCTTCCATTACCTTTTCGTCCTCAACGGTTTTCAACCTCTGAACCTCTCTTCTCTCCTGCCTCATACTGTAATAAAGTGAGGCCCCACCGATAACCAATCCAGCGGTTCCGATTAGGTATCCGTAATAAGTTGACCAACCCCCACCGACCACAAGGTTAGTCCCGACCGCCAACCGCTCCCTGGCTTTCCTCTCCTTGGCTGCCTTCGATATCTGAGCCAGTCGTTTACCAGCAGCCACTCGTTTTGGGTCTTTGATTTTTTCCGTCTTGGTTACTGATGTTATCTTAGGGGTCTCCAGGGTTTTCTCGGGTGTTTCGTCAGCCATCTATACACTAGTCTATATCCCATCTCTGAGGTCGTCTGTAAGGAATCCGTCAGACGATCTGTAGGAACCTCTGAGGTCGTCTGTAGGGCGTTTGTGAGGGAACCTCCGGGGTTGTCTATATCTCATCTGTGGGAATCTCTGAGGTCGTCTGTGGGGAATCTGTGAGGGAATCTGTAGGAACCTCTGGAGTCGTCTGTAGGGAATCTGTAGGAATCTCTGGAGTTGTATGTGGGGAATCTGTAGGAACCTCTGAGGTCGTCTGTGGGGAATCTGTAGGAATCTCTGGAGTCGTATGTGGGGAATCTAGGATTGTCGGCCAGTAGACAACAGATTCGGTTACGTAGTACTCCCCTCTATCATTCCTCCTAACACAATGTCTCATCATCCCGATAGCTCTTCTGAGTCCGTGGAAGACAGCTAGTATGGGTCGTCTGAGTCTCTTTGGAATCTTCATATAAAATACGAAAGGTCTAGGATTAAACCGTGAACCTGAAGTAATGACCAACCCAAAGCTCGGTGGCCGGCTGATCGCCCTCGACGGAAACATCGGTGTGCGGAAGACGACGTTCGTGAAACCATTCGCTAGAAGAAATGGTTACCATCTCATCGAAGAGCCAGTTGACGACAATCCATACCTCGAAAAGTTTTACGCCGACCCCGGGACCTGGGCATACAAAATGGAGACCTGGTTCCTCGGTGAAAGAATCGACGTCTACCTGAAGGCTCTTGAGTTAATCAACGAAGGGGAGAATGTGATCATAGAGCGAACACATCACAGCTGTAGGTACACATCTCACCAAAAACTGTTGGCGTAATGGGTGGGTGACTGACGAACAGTTCTCTAACTACTCCAAGGTCTTCCACGAATTGAATGATCTGGTTCCAACCCCTGATGCCCTGATAGTTCTGGAAGCCTCAGTTGACACCTGTCACAGGCGAATGCTCAGGAGAGGTCGGAAATGTGAAGCCGGTGTAACCAGAGACTACCTTGAGTGGATAAACCGGTATACCCAAGAAATGACTGAAATGATTAGGAACAGGGGAACCAAGGTGGTAATCCTCGATTGGGAAAACTTCGGTCTGGACGAATCGGAGGTAATCAATGTTCTTAATGGGATTCCTAGTGGATTCCACGGTTGGATGGCTCGTGTAGGTAACCGAGACGTTTACATACCAGAGATAGTCAGAACCGTTAACCAGACCCGACAGGCTCAGTCCCTGGTGAACCATATGTCTTGCGGTACCGCGTAATCATACTGTCGAAATGTGGGCAGACCTCAGTCACAATGTCGTCGAGTACACGGATATCAGACAGGAAGACAGTCTCATCGTAGGAAGTTCCACGTAGGAAGCTCCTGATTTGTGTTAGAACCTTGTGGTAGCTAACATGGGCGAATTCACAGTTTTCCAGTCTACGAGACATTCCCGACTTGGTCATATACCCTTGGATTAGGACGCCAGGACCGGCTATGGTTCCAAGGATCAATGGGTTAGCTGTAACACCACCAGCTATCCCCCCAATCACAGTCAACCCAATACTAACTGTCTCGAGGATCATCTTCAATCTCCTCAACCTGATGTGTTTCCATTTGTAACAAGTCGCTAGCTTATGGTAATATGAGTAGAGCCTCTTGTAGTTTGTCTACTTCAGCCGATTGGAGGTTCTTACCAATGTGGTTGAAGCTAATAACGCTTTTCCTCTTTCTTTTCATTCTAATTACAGACCATATTCAACCATGGTCTCCTTACAGATCTTTCCGATCTCAGGTCCCCCCAGACGACCCTCTACGATGTTCATACCGTAAAAGTTGATGTCTGAGTAATACTCTTTAAAAAGGTTTAGCGCGAACACATTCAAATAAGGTTTCCCTATTTGTTCGATGTTACTGATAAAAAATGAGTCTTTTAGCATTTCACCATTTATCCTGACGTGTGACACAACAAGCCCGGACAGCCAGTGGGCAGATACCAGGATCTTCTTTCCAATGAACTTCGCCGGAATTGTGCACTCGCGGAGCCTATCTGGTGACGACCCATCTATAAACAGTTTGTCACTCACCCCAGCTTTAAACCCAATGCTTTTGCCGAGACTGTTGTTACTGCTAAAACTGTTGTCACTATTGGAAACGATAACCTCCCAGTCATTCGACGTCGGTCTTACACTGTTCCTCTTTACCACAATGAAAACTGAAACATCGGTGAACATGAATCTGGGTATGTTAACGTGGAAGGCCGTTCTTATTGAGGACTCAGGGTAAAGGAAGTGGTGGTCGCTGGCGGTGTTTAGCTGTGGGTTGATACTAGAAGGTCTCCAAAACATGGATGAGTGGGTTCCACCGTCCCTGTCTTCTATGTAATCAACAAAGGGAGGAAGTTAGGAGACCGCGTTCTTACTAGCTCTGGTTGCATTCAGGTCAAAGATGACCTTGTGGTCGGGGTTTTTTATGTAAGCTTTTAGTTTATCGTTGAGTTGTTTCTTAGTGATCGGTTTGTTGTAACCGTAGAACAGACTCATATACTATATGACGTATTTACTGAACAGATACCCAGACGCGGCTGTTAGGACCAACAAAATTCCCAACCCATTGTCTGGCTCTGGTTGTCTGTCAGGTGTATGAACGACTGGTTTGTTAGGTGTATGGACGATTGGTTTGTCGGTTTGTCCATCAGTGTTGTCAGGTTTGTCATCTAGTGTTTCCAAGTGTGAACCACTTTTCTGGTGTAGCTTCTTCGGTTGTTGTTTGTGAGCTCCCTGGTAGTTGACTTCAGAATTAATACCAAATCTCATCACCTCCGACGCACATTTGAGAACGTTGTTGTATCCTAGAATTTTCTCCTTCAGTATCGTCAGTGATCCTGGTACTAACCACGTGTCAGGGCTTATGACTAGGTTCTGGGTGACGTTAGTATCTGATATTGCCTTGTTCATATTTAAAATCCAAGTACTAACAGAATAGTTAACGATAGCATCCTCCACAAGGACTCTGAATTCCTGCTGTGTTTCGAGACTGGCAGCACCTTTGTTAACAATACTGGTCCTTGTTTTAGCCTGTGAACCAAGAACGGCGTAAACATAAGCCTCGATGGACTCATTCAGATACTGTAGACCTACCCCGGTGAAACCATTTGTCCGTAAAGGTATAAACCTTCTGTAGTGTGTCTTATAGTCGCTATTGAGACGCCACATCCACTCATGGAATGAACGGTTGTGTTTGAAACCAGAGTGAGGATTAATCAGAAACTTTTTCTCCCTAGGTATATTCGTCATGTTGTCAATCACATTGTGTCCTACGCCAAACTCCCTCATTAGGTCACTCCTCTTTTCCGTTATAAGACGTCTTAGTATACGCCGCGTGGTGAAATAAAGGTGGAAACGCATGATCGAGGTAACCACTGGATAGACGTGTTCTGAAAATTTTAGGTGTTTACGCCACAGCAGTATGAACTGAGATAGACAGCGGTTATAAGTTGATAATAAGGTTCATTGTTATTCCACCATACCGCGATGTCCGTCCGACTACCTGGATTTAGAACCGGTAATTTTGCCATAAAAAAGTCCTCACCGTTAACATAAGTCCTGAAATTGTCAAGGTCGTAGTCTATGACATTGTCTGACAGATATGTAAGTCATATTTTCCCTCAATGTCCCTCTTCCAATGCCGCTTACCCTGGTTTTTCTGTACCATACCACCACCAAGCCACACCCTCGGAAATCTCGGTGGTGGTTTATTTATTGTCAGATACTTGGTGTAGTTTTTATTGTTTTTAAAATCTGAATCGCCAGTGTAGATGTACGAACCGTTTATAGGTCCGAAGAACACACCAGGTTCTGATTGACCAAACACTGAATCAGTTATGAACTTAGTTCTATCGGCGTACGGATACCCGATGAAAAATTCCCTCAGGGTCTTATCCATATAACAAAGGTTAGGTTATATGGACGCCGGGGTTGGGCTGGAACAGGAACTGAGAGATATCTGGTATAATCCGAAAACAGGATATCAGTCAGCTGAACGATTGTACCAGAAGGCAGTGGAGGAAGGTCTTGATGTGAGTAGGAAGGCGGTTTGGGATTGGCTGAAAACACAGGACACGTATACGAGGTACAAACCGGTTGTAAGAAAACATAAGTTTAGACAGACGTTCGTCAGCCACCTCGGTGAACAGATACAGATGGACTTGGTTGATATGGGGAAGTATAGGAACCAGAACAAAGGGTATTACTGGATCCTAACGGCTGTTGAGATTCTGAGTAGGTATGCTTTCGCCGTTCCCGTTTACAGGAAGGACACGAGAAACATGACTGGGGCTGTGGCTGAACTGTTGGAACAGTTCAAAGACTGCTTTGGTAGTTACCCTGACCTGGCTCAGTTCGACGACGGAAAGGAGTTTTATAACGTCGGTGTGAAGGCCCTCCTTAAGGAGCGTGGTGTCGAGTACTTCAGTACGTCCTCAGACAAGAAAGCAGCGATCGTCGAACGGTTTAACAGAACACTAAAAACTGCGATGTGGAAGTATTTCTACACCAAGGGGATGTATAAATGGATTGATGTTTTGGATGACCTCGTTGGGAACTATAACAACACAAAACACAGTGCTGTTATGCTGAAGCTTAAGGACGTGGGTAAGTCAAACGAGAATCAGGTTTGGAATACACTATTCGGTCACCATTTTGGTGATCACCCCTTACCCAAGTTCAGGATCGGAGACACCGTGAGGGTGTCAAAGTATAAGAGCAATTTACGAAAGGCTATGAAGCTAACTTCACTGAGGAAATCTTTAGAGTGGTGAAGGTCATCCGTGGTGACCCAAACGTTTACGAAATTGAGGACGCTGAGGGTGAGCCGATTATTGGAAAGTTCTATGGTTCGGAGCTGTCGCCGGTGGATAAGAGGGATGATGTCTACAGAATTGAAAAGGTATTGAAAAGAAAGAGAATCGCGGGAAGGGGGATGGTATTGGTCAAGTGGTTGGGTTATGACAACAAACACAACTCATGGATACCTGAGAGTGACGTACAAAACCTGGGTTAATGTATACTCAGACGATGAGGTTAACATTGTTCATTGAAAACGGTGAAAAGACTGTCTACTTCGAACAGCCTATCATGGTGATAAATCCGAGACCACAAATAATGCTGAAGAAAGCGACGGTATACTGGAACTGTAACAATGTGGTGTCAGGTTTGAACGATTCGGTGTCGTTCGATGGTATAAAGACATCCGCTCCTGAGGGTTATCTGAACTTTGACGCATTGGAAACGTTCGTTAAGACTCTAGCCAGAGGTCTGGTGGGGACGGTTGAGTCGGAAAGAATGTTTACAACGGAACTTCTAGGATAAAAACGTCGGAAAAGCTGAGACTCGGAAAGATGGGTCTTCTTTTAGGGTTCAACGAAAACGATGTGATAACTGGTAGTGGGTGGACGAACAGTCCAAACCAAGTGGACATCAACAGAGGGTTGAGGTATGTCGGGATCTCGTGTGACGCTGTCGAAAGCGAGAAAAGTCTGAACAATGGACAAAGGAGTAACCTGATTGGTACTCTCTCGATAACCTCTGCGCAGAGTTTGAAAGGAAGCGTACAGCATTATACAGACATTGAGTCGAAAACTGAGATCCGTAAGGGTGTTTATAATAAGATGACCTTTAGGGTTTGTGGAAACAACGATCAGTCAATAGGTCGACCAACTGGGATCGGAGCTGTTCTGCTCGAGCTGTACATAGGCTAGTATATAATGGCTAAAGGAGGAGAAAACCTCGAAATGAATAATCTCATAAATGAGGAAGAGGAAGAGGAGGAAGAAGAAACTGGTGAGACGGGCTTCACCGATGGAGATCAGAGAAGAGTAACGGTAGGCTGGACCTCTGGTAGGGATGGTATAACTCACGTAACAGAGGAAAGGCCCGACAGTGGTTCTAGGACGCATGAGTGGCGTGTTACAAAAAGGAGAAAGGAACTCCTCAAAGCCACTACTGGAGTCACGCTTAATAAAACGGATGGTAAAGTATCTAAGTATCTGTTGGAAATCACCAAAAAGGCGACTGTGGCTAATGTAGTCTGTCGAATCTTTGTGTTGAGTGATGGTTTGGTAAACATGGTAAACAAAAATCTAAAATCAATTCAATATTAAATGGATCACCCGTTCAATATGTTGGTCACTGGTATGACGGCTTGTGGGAAAACCTGGTATCTCCTGAAGATGTTGGAAGACGAATACTTCAGGTTCTTCGACTACATCGTTCTGCTCTGTCCGACGTTCAGCTGGAACGAAACCTACACTACTTGGAGGTACACCCCCAAAATCTGGTTTATAGTAAGATGGTTGAAAAGAAAACTAAACCGGTAAAAGTTGGGGAAAAAACCCAAGGTATCCGCCGCGGAATCAGTCGAGACATCTGTTGGGGAACCAGAAACGGAAATACCTACTGAAGTCACCAACCTCGTCGATGAGCTCGTCAATGATCTAAAAAAGGTTGAGGAAACCAACCCAGTGTCCCCACCAACCGATGGCACTAATAGTAAAAGAAATGACCTGATAAAACTATCAGAAAACGGTGAGGTAACTCAGTCAGTCAGCTACATCAAAAAAGCGTCGGCGAAGGTTGTGGATAAGTTGTACGCTGAATATGAGGCTAGAAGAATGGAAAGAGCTAACGAATTCCTGACTGATATGTTAATCAGTAGATTCTCTAATGTTCTCGGTGGTTTGGACGCCGTAGAAAGCTCTAAGATGTTAGACAACGAGCTACAAAAAGATAGACTGTTAAAAAGTGACATTGGTAAAGTTGTGGCAATGATCACACCGTATATACCATGTCTCGGACTGCTATCTGGTGGTGTAACTGTGGGAAAACATGTGTACCAACATAAAACAAAATAGTTGAACAGAAATCGGAAACCAACTAATTTGTGTGTTAAAACCAAAACCTGAAACAACCTTGATCGTTCTGAAGCGTTTTTAGAAAAGGTGGGGTCTGCCGTACTTCCCGGGGCCCATTTTTCGGTCTGCTTATACTTTAAAAAACGGGAAAAAACAGTTCACCCTCTCAGACATCCTCTCCCGTTGAATTCCAACATTTTGAGGCTGTTTTTGGCAAAATAAAAAAAGTGTGCCGGCACCCCCAAGTCCTATACTACTTCTCAAGTCTATTATTATTATGGAGAAATTGACACTCTGATTTTTTTTAAATTCTCATCCAATTTGCACTCAAATTAAATCAAATTTTTTTATGTTTGGTTTATGGTTGGTCCCTGGTCTACTGTTAGTCCAATCCTTTTGCAAAGTTACATAAAAATTGTTCAATACTTTTTGAGATATCCTGGCAACAGTCTAACTGACTACTGTACTGTAATGTACTGTACTGCACTGTACTCTGTAGTACTGTACTGTATAGTACTGTACTCTGTGGTACTGTGCTGTATAGTACTGTACTCTGTACTGTACTGTACTAGCTGTACTGTACTGTACTGTACTGTACTGTACTGTACTGTACTGTACTGTACATATATATATATATATATATATATATATCGCTGTATATTTGTACTCATTTTTAGCGTTATTTGGACAGTTTTTAATGCAGTTGTATATATATATATATATATATATATATATATATATATATATATATATATATATATATATATATTATACAACTGCATTAAAAACTGTCCAAATAACGCTAAAAATGAGTACAAATATACAGCGATATATATATATATATATATATATATATATATATATTATGCATGTCAGAATATTGCATGAATATTTTTATACTGCAGGAAGAAGATGACTCTGTTTAATTAAAAAAATGTACTTTGCCAGTTGTCTGTTTGCGATTCACAATATACTATTGGCTAAAGGATTAGCGGGCAAGTTTCATTGCAAGCATCCTATCTATATGATATACTGAAGCATATTGAAGCATTATTGTAGATTAAACAGTTACAAGAGCAGCTTTGATCAAATGCAGATATAGTATCTTTAATATTTAGTACTGCTAGGATAAAACGCCATACGTTACTCTTTTTACTTAAATGTGTACTTTGCGCCAAATCTGATAATATTGACTAAAGCGGAGTAAAGGGTAAAGCACTTTTTATTGTATGCACCCCGTTTCCTTTCCATAATGAGAAACAGCATCAGAGAACTGCAGTTTATATATACGCGCAGAATGATAGCTTTGATGAAATTTTGAGTGTTTTTTTTTCGGATAAAACTTATTTATAATACCCTCAGCAATATTCAGAAATAAATGTTTCCTCACTTTTGTCCAAACACTTAAGATAAACTAAACTAAAAAAGACTTAGAAGTACCTCGAAGTTCACGTCGAAGATCACTTGTACACAGTCAACCAAGCGATGTGCTTACCAGTCCATTCCAGTCTTATTCTTGTAAAAAAACTCAGTCTATTCGAGAGAAATACATTGACATTCCAGTCTTATTCTTGTAAAAAACCTCAGTCTATTCGAGAGAAATATTCAGCATGAATTGATTTGATATAGGTTAAGGTAGCGCTTGGAACAACTCAGACTGATTTCTTTTTTTTGTGACTCAGAAATGTTCCATTGCCCTGACGACGTCCCTTGTATATCTGCATATATTTGTCGGTTGAATATTAATAATCAAGATATGAAAGCACCTGTCGTGAAACGGCCCGCTTTTTGTAAACATTCTTTATTCATGAATTATCATGCTAAACGTTTGCATGGATACGAACTTTGAAAGCTACGTGAGTTAGTTTGAATAAAATTGTTTATCATGCGATTTGTACAACGGAACCGTTGTTTCAGTTGTTGTTGCCCGCATAATTTAAACGTGCTCGTTCTAATTTGTGGAAGTTGCTTTTTGAATCTATAGAATCTTAATTTTGTACAATGGGAAATATTATTTAGTAGTAAACGACAGTATTTTTAAAATAAAAGAAGAGAGCGTTTGTCCCATCATTAAACTAGGTGCTTGTGTTAAGTGCTTTTTGGATAAACAGTTTTTGATGTATTGTGCATGTATCAATTTAGCGTTTTTGACACTTTCTGGGTGTGTTATTTATATATTGGTATATTCTAAACAAAAGCTAAGAAAGAAAGATAAAATCCCGATTGTTGAACTCAATATATATATATATATATATATATATATATATATATATATATATATATATATATATATATGTAGTTATGGCACATGGCTTATATTTTCTATCTATTTTATGGAATAAGAGTAAGAAGTATGCCGTGGCGTCGTCATCGTGTTTGTATATAGAAATAGGATGTGACAGAATGCAATTATATACAGTGTGTATAAAAAACCCTGAACCCTTAGAAAACAACCTATTGTAGTAGTTTGAAAGCCCTAAAAGCGCTGCGTTATAAATTAATCAGCACATAAGTTTAACAGGAAGAGAAAAAGCTTTTAAATACTTTCACCATGCATACACTTCAAGTTATCTCAATTTCCCAGATGTATAAGACCGTGTGTTTCACGCATCTGTGGGTTCAGCGAAGTGCTTAGGGCTTTCAAACTACTACAATAGGTTGTTTTCTAAGGGTTCAGGTTTTTTTGATACACACTGTATAGGCGCAAAGTAAATGACACTTTACGTTAAGGTTATATACGACTGACCAATCACAGGGGGCGTAACGTAAGGCACTATATATATATATATATATATGTGTGTGTGTGTAATGTTTACAACATGAGCGGCCGTGTTGTATTGAATATACAATCACGAGCCGAAGGCGAGTGATTATATATTGAATATACAATCACGAGCCGAAGGCGAGTGATTATATATTCGATACAACACGGACGCGAATGTTGTAAACAGCTTAAAACACGCCGAGTCCTTGATGTTAATATGAGTAATATTTGTTCAGATTAATTCAGAAAAAGCTCAATTTCAATGTTTTAGAGCGGAGATAGTGACCTGATATACAACCACTAGTGGTTGTATATGTGATACAACCACGTGTGGTTTGTATCAGATATACAACCTCCTTCGCGGTCATGATTTCTTTTGTGTTTTCTTCATGAATTATTAATGAGTGTTTTAAATATATTTGTGAAATTCATTACTAATTCATGAGTTTTGCAGCCAATCCAATTTCAGAAATTACGTCACATGTATACCCCTGTAAACCCCATACAAACTAAAACCAATGGTGCTAATTAGTTACAACCACTAGTGGATGTATACTCTTCTGATACAACCACTAGTGCTTGTAACTAATTAGCATCTCAATATCCCAAAGGGATTTTTACTATTTATTCATTTCACAAGTTCTTCACAACACTCGCGTCCTTGTTGTATTGAATACACAATCACTCGCCTTCGGCTCGTGATTGTATAATTCAATACAACACGGCCGCTCGTGTTGTAAACATTACATTTATATATATATATATATATATATATATATATATATATATATATATATATATATATGTATATAATTTCGGCAGTATACTCAAACCCCACTATATTTCGATTTATAAATGGAAATATAGTAGGGTTTGAGTATACCGCCGAAATTATTTAACGTAGATTTCTAACGTT
This sequence comes from Corallium rubrum, assembly GCA_964035015.1. NCBI lineage: Eukaryota > Metazoa > Cnidaria > Anthozoa > Scleralcyonacea > Coralliidae > Corallium > Corallium rubrum. The sequence goes on from OZ035998.1 coordinate 39,236,354, forward strand.
TCGAGCGAAGGCCCTTCGTCAGAGAGAAACGTAGAGTGTAAACAAACAGCGAGCTTATATACTTCTGTATAAGAAAAATAATCATGTGACTAAAAATTAGCCAATCAGATAAAGTCGATAAAAATAACAATAACAATTTAATAATAAGATGCGAAAAAATTAGCCAATCAGATCAAAATAACAATATATCAATAATGAGATGCGAAAGACATTTGCTATTCCCGCCGTTGATGAGTAAAAAAAGGAGGGAGTGTAAAAAGGATGAGCGAGAGTAAAAAATAGATAAAAAGTGAAAACACTGTTTACGTCCGCCCTTGGTAAACAAAAACAGCGTCTTCAGAAATGTTAAATAAAAGAAAAACGCTCATTGTGTGGGTGAATGGTTCCAATTTTGAAAATGCGACGAATGAGACCCTGGGTACGAGGTTGCAGAAATGAGTGAGATTGCACACACTTACATGTTTGAAATATGATGCTTGACACTGTTAAAATGTCGGGCGACAGGCTTGTCAACATCATTGTTCCTCCCGGAACGAAGATGTTCATCAAACCTGTCAGATAAACGCCTGCCAGTTTCACTGATGTAGAGCATGCGGTATTTACTGCAAGAAAACCCATTTCTGGTGGCAATGATAGCTATAAAAGCTCTCCATATAAAAACCGCAAAATCTGAAACAATATTTAAAAATAAGTTGTCAATGGGCTATAAAGCTTCAACCTCATAAGGTCAGAATATTTTTTATCATTATTTTATGTAATTGTATCATTGTATTTTAAATTTTTATGTATTTCGTTAGTAAATAGAAAAAACGTAGTATACGAATTTCCTCTTTTCCATGTGATTAGTTTCTAGCCTATTTTATGCGCGAAACTGGTCAGTGATAACATTTTACTTTTTCAGTTTAAAACATCTAAAATTATTGGACCTCATTCCAAATACTGATACTTGTATAATTACAAGCTGACTGTCTCGTCTAACTGTATGGTTATTACAGTTGGCTAGCACCATAATGATGTCAAAATTATTAATATTAAGTTTGTGTATACAAATTAGGTTCTAATAAAATTTTGATTGATTGATTTGTTTGATTGATTGATTGATTGATTGATTGATTGATTGATTGATTGATTGATTGATTTAATTACTTCATGTACAGCTTTTATGTAAAGAAGTTGTTAGGTTATGAAACCACCATATCTAAATAAAAGTGAATCAAATCAAAATCACTGAAATTCTACATGTTTCCTGTTGTGAGAAATACCCACTCACATGCTTCATCCGAATTAATTCGGTTTTATAATGGTAAAGATATATAAGCTTCTCCGATAAGTCATTAATTAGTGACAGAAACCGAGGTCACTATACGCTGGTTATTAACCCCGAGGGTAATAACCAGTGTAGTGACCGAGGTTAAGGTCACTAACCGACTTAGTTTATTCATGACACAGACGATATTTGTCGTTATTTAACAAAAAAATAGTATTCTAGACGTAGTTTTAAAGCGATATAGTAGGTCACTTAATATGCAAGGTAAATAACCTATATATTAACTGCGGCACATCAAAAATAATTTATGCATGAATAAACTAAGGATAATTAAAGGTTACACACAAGACAAAAAAACACGTGTATTTTACATAAGACATAAAATATGCAATTCAAAGATTCAGTGTAAAACATTTATTCAGGCATTGACCCAAACTTATAGATATCAATAAAACAACCTACGGTTACATATACAAGTAATTCACATTTAGTTATCAGTGTTATCGGGTCCACAGTAATTAGCGTCTTGCTGCCACAATTTTCTAGTGAATAAATTAAATTAATTAGGTCTACTCCTACTCTATAAAGATTTTGAAGTTCACGTTGATGATTAAAGTTTTCTGTTTTATGTGACTTTCTTCATTCGAGTTTTCTTCGCTCGAGTCGTCTTTACTGAATCATTTCCATCTGTATCAGAATGACCAGTTAACCATTTCTGCAAGTGTTTTGGCTTTGATAGTTTAACAGTTGTACTTAGTGTTAGGAAAGAGTGACTCGATAGGGGTTGTTCAACGGGCGGTGTTAGGAAATATGATTGGGGTACAGTAGGCTCATACGGATAATTTAACGTAACGTGTTTAGATTGTTGAGTCCGACTTGTTATTAAGTTTTAGTAACCGTTATTATTAACTTTTCAATACTGGATCACTTAGGTATTC